>VZTV01108567.1:1184-14215 GCA_013400875.1 Anhinga rufa
GGCTGAACAGAATTGGTTAAGAAGCAAATCTTAATCTCTCTAAATCAGCAATCAAAGTCTACCAAGATCTAATACTTGCAAATTGATGTTCACGTTGGCCTGGTTTCACCTAAGGTACAAATGTTAAGACACTTGGAACAACTGTCAAGGCATATGATGTATTTAGCATATGATGTATTTATCTAGCAGATACATTTTTAAAATAAAACCTGGATATGTTTTTCAAAAGATATAAGCATTAGTCCATGCAGAAGTAGTGGCATATTTTATGTAGGTCAGACTGAAAGGACACAGGAGAACTACAAAAGGTTAAGAGAAAGGCAAAAAACATGGTCAAAAAGTGTAGCATTAGTTCTGTATAAGAATTAATTACATGAAGACTCCACAGTGAAGATTGTTAAGTGAGGACTCTTCAGCCTGGAAAACAGAGATAACTGAATGAGGTATATGACAGAGGTCAGTAAAACCTGGGTGCACAGAGAGAGTGAATGCGTGTTGAATGTTCACCATGTGTTCCAGTGCAAGAGCTAGGGAGGGCACCAGATAAAACTAACAGAAGGCAGGTGCAAAACAAACAAAAGGAGGTGGTTTTCCACACAGCATATGGCCAAGTTTTGGATAGTAGTATTTTACACACGTTTGAAAAGTGAGTAGGCAAATTCATAGAAGGAAACCACATTGACTAGTCATTAATTTAATCAAAGCCATATCTATCTTCAAATAATCAAAGGGTGCAAGAGTGTATGTGATAAAATACATACATTATTATTTTGTTATATGCTTCTACAGGCAGCTGCCTTTGACCACTGCAAGAGACATTCTTATATTCTTTGCGATGTATTATGAAATTCTGAAAAAAATTATGGATGTTTTTAATATTATTGTAAATGTTCTATAACAGTATACTGTTTCAGTGATTTAAAGTACTCTGTGCCATAAATTGCATATTTTCCTTGAGGTATGAATTATCTATTTCTTTTTTCTCTTTCCTAAAGATAATAGGAATTTGAGCAGGAGGTGAGATAACAGTCTATATTTGCAGTTTCTTGTTCTCATCTCTTAGGCTATCTCAAAAAGAGTGTGAATATTGTTTATAAGCTTATGTTCTTATCCTTGTGACTGGATTCAAGCAAAAGGTCTATACAGATATTGTGGGGTTTTTTTCATGACTTCCAATGTTGAGCTGAAACTGGTCCCTCAAATATTCTGGTACTTGTTTCTCAGTAACTCCTACTTCCTGAAAAAAAAAACAAACACCAGAAATTTGGAAGTATTGTAGATCAGTCACTTAGTAATGCAATCTCAGCAGTAGGAAAAAAACAAAACAAAACAAAACAAAACAAATCCACAACTAACCCAAAACCAAAGAAAAAAGAAACAGCACAAAAGGCAGAAAGAAAACAAGGATAAAAATGATTGAAGAAATGGGTGATGGCAGTATAGAAAAAAAATGGATTAAAAATCCACTTACCATAAAACCCCATATTTCCCTTTAATATGAATGGACAAAATCTCATCTACTAGCCCATGTGAAATGTGACTTTCCGTATTAACTAGCTATATAAAGTGGTATAGTGTTCTCAATTAGCTGGGTGCCTTTAAATTCTAAATCACTTCCCATTTCTCTGGAAGTAACGTAAAATACCATCTTTCACATTGCCAGCCACTTTCTGCAGGAATCAAGTGTTTCATATTTCCTCTACTTGGAGATAGCTTGAGTTGCATTTAAACAACACAAAAATGCAAAGCTGATTGAAAACTCAACAGCTAAGACTCAAAGAAAAATACCACAGGTCACAAGACCTGCTATGATGGCAGGAATGAATAAATCCAGAAGCTTCCATTCCATAACTTAGAAAATCATTTAAGAGCTGTAGCAAGCTTGACCTGTATATGCAATTGCAATATAGCAGAATTAAACATATCACTCATGGAGGAGAGTTTCTAGGATAGAGATACTACAGTGGAAGTGTTTATAAATGCACTTCACTTTCATATACTGCACAGAGGCTAGCTGTGCCCCATGATGATAACCAGTCCATCATCTGAACTTGGTACTTGTGTGCATGGATAAAGGTGCCAGTTACACAATTTGAGCAGGTTATTTTTCAGCAAGGCAATCTACACATAGCTATGGCCAGAAAAAATTAGACTGGTATACTTATAGTACTACATTATTTCTGAGGAGTACATAGATCCACAGCAACAAATACGCTCTGAAATCAGGTCAGTATTTCACATATCTTCTGTCAAGCAGGTATTAACAAGGCTTGTACCAGTTACAGTCTACTATTCTATACGCAGCTGTAAAAACCCAGGGAAAGATTAAACTGTAGTCAAAGGGAATGAAAGCAAGCCATCAGGATTTTCCACTGTTCAAAAAACTACTTTAGTAGAAATGGATGTTAGGACATGAGAAAATGGACAGGAGAATCCTTTGAGAACATACTTTTATTTCAGAGAGTAATAGAAATGTCATAATGCTTCTAGGCTTTTTCCAGGTAGTTGAGGAAAACTGCTTATAACAGTAATGTGTCATGTAGTTACTTCTGTTAAAGTCCAAATAGCTTAGTGTTTACATGTCATACAGCTTACTCCATCTCCCTCCATCTCCCATAAGGCTAGTGCAGGTGGTTTCTTTCAAGGCACTAGCTTTGAAATTATTTGGCTAGTAGCTGTGTAAAGTATTCCACCCCATGAAAAAAGAAAACACCTACCCATCCCCAAATCAACCCTGTACAGTTTACTTGCATTTTTCTCTTCTCACAGTACCTCACCACTAGTATAAATTGCTATCTGCTAGTAACCTAATAAAAACCCCACAGAAACAAATACTAACAGGCTCTATGAACACCTACAAAAATGCAGCTTTGGTTGGAATGGAATGGCTCTTCTGGTGACACATTTAGGATGTAGTTTCATCTTATACTTGACGACTGGTTTCTTTCTTCAACAGTTTTAACTGTTTGATACTAGCAGTGGCCATGCTACTCTCAGCCTACTTGATAGATCTGTGAGCATGAGTTAGAGGCTTATTCATAAGCAAACTTTTAATTAAATGTGATTTGCAAGTTTGACCAGTTTTAGACGCAGCTATTGGATGTGGTTACCTACAAAAGCAGGAGACTAGCATTAAATGGTATTTCTGGCTGTTCCTATGAGGTTGAATTCATTGACAACCAACAGTGTCACAGCAGCTAGACCACCCTGGGGAAAGACTGAATGCATTGCATGGAGGCTGTCTCAGGGTTTCTTGGCAATGTATTTTGAGTCACTTCAGGGTAAAATGTCCCTGTCCCCTAATGAACCCTACAACTTCATTTCACGTTATACCTGCAGGCATTTTTCCTTCTCCAAGAGAGTATGGTATAGATCTGTGCAGTGCACAGAAGCCTCATATGTGTTAGTCACTGCAATTAAAAAAGCAGAGCAGGCCTTGTCAGGGGAAAACCGTGCCTGATTTGACAGCCTGAAACTGGTGAGGCTGCTGCAGCTGCATGCCCTCAGGTCCAGCCTGCAGCAAAGGTGAGCATATATTCCCAGCAGGCACATGCACACAAAGCACATATGCACCACAGGGCACACATGCATACACAGCCAGTCACGCAGGTGGACACAGGCAGACACACAGAGCACTCACATAAACACAGAATGAACAGCCTCATCCAGGTCCCCTCTCTGGCCTCGCAGGACATACATCCACTGGTGAGAACATGGACCCCTCCAGTAGCCAGACTCAGATGCTCACTCTGCCCAACAGCTGCCCCTGGATCCCAGTCTCCCCAGTTGCTGGCACTGGACATAGGAACCCCCAGGGTCACAGCCCTACTCCAGCTGCTGGTACAGACAATATCAGACACACACATGCGCACTGAGCTGTCTGGGACCTCACTGGGCCCCAGTAGCCAACCCCCCTCCACCCTGTGGTCTCTTCCTTGCAGAGACTCCCATCATTCCCCTAGTGTCAAGTCACAACCCAGCACAAGCTTTTGGCATGCTTTTGATTCATTTTAATTTACGTGATTACAAAAGTTAAAATTGCCCAGGTACAGATAACATATACCTTGTAAGGGTTTTCTAAGACTTAGTGACAAGTTACACATTTTAACTTTACATATTTTTGGTGTTGATTACTAGAAAAGATTTTTTTTTTGATTGTTTGTTTTAGATCACTGAATTTGGCTGCTATTCATATGAACTAAAACCAGAAGAATTATGACTATCTTATCTACTTAGCATCACTTCACAGCTATAATCATAGACAAATTAAAACACAGTTAATACTTAAAACTATTTAACACCATCCAAAATCTGTGCCAGGAACTACTGAGCACATAAAATGGTCAGTATTATCCCCAATATAAAAGACAGAATATCTGAGAAAGAAAATGTACTTGAGTATGGAGCACATCAACACTTTCAAGACGCATGTACAGAAAAGTGTGTAGCCAAGGTTTTAAATTCTCTGATATATAAAGATGAAGCTACTAAGGTATATCTCACTGGGCCACTGGGCCAAAGACAAGATTTACTATTAAAGTAGAATATATGTATCCACATGTCACGTTTATAGTATACTCAGAGTCGATGGATCCACCTACTTCTTCCTGCTATAAGCAGAATTAAATGAGAACCAAACTAATGCAGACTGCTTCTCCCTAGGCTATGTATCCAACATTTTTCTGCTGCAGAAATATAGCGGAGGGATTAACTATGGAAAACTCACATTAACACACACAGTTCATTTCCCCAACCTCTTAGGGAAAGAAGAGACCACTTTGGCCTTCTAACGCATCTTGCATTCTAAAATGTTGTGAAGAATATTGCTCTCTTGACACAGTTTCAGCCTCTTATTTCTAGAGCACTGCATAAAAGTATGTGTCGCAGCATTCTTCAAACGTATTAAAACTCCTTGAACTCTGAGTAGAGCCTTATTCAAGCTCTTCCTTGCTGTACACACAGGCAATTGCTGTGACTGAAGCCACTTAAGGTTCTGACACTATTGGACGCTACACAGACTCTCTCCAATCTCTACCATGCAGCCTTTTTTACTGCCTGACAGAATTACATCCTTTTATCAGCTGAACTATATTCCCCAAATCACTGAATAACCTCCTACTTCTAGTTGCTTATGTACACGGTTTCCTTGAGCTCTAATCTTGTTTTGCCTCTATGGGAACCTGGTAATCTGCACAAACTTCCCTCATAAATTCTCTCCCACATCTTAACGGAGTGCCCTAACCACTGGGTAAGGTTTTGGGGTTTTTTTCTTCCCCCTTGAAGTGATCTTTCAGGATGTCATCCTAGGACAAAGGTGCTCTTCCTCCTGGAAATTATTTATTTCCTAAAAATGTTCTACTAGTCATCTTTGTCTTATCTGAGGCTGCCTCAAGGAGCTTCCAATAATAACAATAACAATATAACAATAATTGTCTCTAATAAGTTTCAGGCTATGTTCTGAATTTCCTTGCCCATGCTGTTATTCTCCTCACATATCAAACCCTGAGGTCTGGTTTAATAATAATCATCTAAAAAGACAAGACATGCCTCCGTTGTAGAGAAGAAGGACTGTTCATTTTGAATATAACACAAGATTGCATCAAAGCTAGGAGAACAACAGGTCATAGGACTGAAGGAAGCTTTTAAGATAATCAGATTCAATCTCTAGCCATTAGAACATCTGAAAAATAGTTTAAATTTCTTGCCTCTGCCTGGAAGCCTGAAGCAGAACTATGTTGCTCTGCTAGTTTACTTACCTAATACTCCCAGTATTACATATGTAATTTATAACCAGGATGAAGATAAAATCCATGATGTCAAGTCTGTTTTGGATTGGCTGAGAAAATTGAGGCATTTATTATGTCCATATCATTAGCTGATTAAGACAGAATGTGTGTTAAAACAATTACATCATGTTCAATTCATTAGTCAAAAAGGTTTACTTATTTTCAACCGCTAATGACATTTTCTCAAAGGAAATAGCTCAGACATCCAAGATAAATGTATCTTATTTAACTGAAAAGTTGCCAGGCATGCTTCAAGATCTCAATGCTGTAAGTTCTTACCCTGGAAGTACTCTAAGTAGTTTCTATTGTATAACAAAGATAAGGTGGCTACTTTTCTAAGAAAAAATAACATGTAGGGAGTGTTCTTGCTTAAAGAAAAAAAATTGACAAACAGAGCTAGATAAAGGACTGTGTGCCATACTGTTCTGTCATCACACAGACAAATTATGACTAAAAAACTCCAGGGAAAAAGAATCCAGCTACAAATCCATTTCTGGGAAACAAACATAAGACAACTGTCTTAAGTATTTCAGAGCATATACTGTACAGAAAGAAATTACTAAAACCAAGCATTTCAGTCTAGCCCGGAAATTGTAAGGGTTTTTGAAAAAAAAAAAAAGTCTTGTTTTTCTTGACAGTAACCATGACTGTGGTACGAAAAATAATCTTGATGATGATGGCAGCCCTGTACATAAACACACTTAAAACGGTAAATGTGTGGGCAAATTTAGCATATTCAAATTGACTTGTAAAAGAATACAAGCAAATGTAGCAGGAACAGGGTTTCCAGTTCTACTAATGCCAGAACTGTATCAAAGCAGAGGAGAGTGTGGCCACAGGGTTTTTCAGGACATGTTTATGGGAAAATAACACAAAAACCTACAGTGCTGTCAAGGGGCATGGCAAATTAAATAATTAAAAGAGAAAACCACAGAGAAAGTGTGTCTGATATTTACTCATTATTGTTTCTCTTTTCTTGCCTGACCCACGGTTTCCTTAAACCTACAGCAGCTGAAGTGGTAGGCAGCTTGAGTGGGCAGAGAGTGAGCATGGCAGAACTCTGCTACTGGCATAGCACCACTGAGGGGACTGCTAGGATTAAATACGTCTTCAGCTCTGGCACCATGTGGCTGCACCAACTGGCTCCCTTAAACCCATTCTATGTCTTCGGGTAGAGAGAGAAAAAATGAACCATGGCAGAGACTAAGATTTTAAGAATGTAATTGCAGAAATCACAACACATTGGGTTCCCACAATAATCCAAAAGCTGGAAATCTATGGATAGTTGGCAAGAAGTTTTCAGTGCAGCACATTTCTAGAAAAAAAACAAAACGAAAAAAAAACAAAACAAAACAAAACAAAACAAAACAAAACACCAACAAACCCAAACCCAAAGAATGCTAATTATTGCTATAAGTTCTCCCAGGCAAAGTCTAACATCATGGCATCTTCATATGTAGTACAGAGTCTTTGCTTTGGTCCAACATCTGCCTTTCAAAGAAATGTAATCTCAGCTTTCTATTTTTGTTTGTTTATTGCTGTGGTAAAAGATTTGCTTTTCTAAATCTGAATTTCTAAATTTTCTAAATTTGAAAATTATCTTCTGTCTGTGACCTGAGAAATAGGTCTTCCTTTTCAAGGAACACTTGCATCAGTCCTGATGAATTTTATGATTAACACAAAGAAGTCGCTTTTGTTATTCATTAACAGTCTCCTATCTACACCAAATTAGGAATTCCTTAGCATGACTGAGATAATGAGTTAGAACAGGCAGATATCCAGCAGTTATACCTTGCTGATATTACTCCCACACCTCACAACAAGCATGGACAATTCACAGAAAAGACAATGAAGTGACTGCTTTAAATGAAAAGGCTGCTTTAGAGTAGCTACCTGAGTCTGAAAGAAATCAAAACTGCTTTAGGTATGGCTGTTAACATACCATGAAACAACATTTCAATAGCAGAAAATGCAGGATCAGTAGTTCTCACAAACAAGTGTGTTGTAGGTAAAAAACATGAGTTAAACATATTGTGAAGATTTTTCTTTTTTCCAGCTATACTTTTCTCCTTTTATTACCAACTAAGTACGCATAGACTGACCATGATTATTTAACTAGGCTGCAAAGCCACTCATTTGCTGTGTGCAATAAAGTTCTTCTGTACACTGCCTTATGGTCCATGATCTGTGCTTTTGATCCTTGGCCAAGACACAGTTATTGCACCTGCATAATGGTGCACTTCTTGACTGGCTCAGTAAAGAAACCTTTTTGCCATTGGCACATCACCAAGGCTGCCTGTCCTAGAAATAAAAGGTGTTCCTATTCCAAGGCAAACAGCTAGGAAGGCAGCAGCAAATGAGGAGATTAGGGACAGAAAGAAGAGGCAGTAAGTTCCCAAACAGATAAAACTAAAGAAAGCTCTTGAGTGTGGCATTAAAGCCTGGCCAAAATATGTTCAACAACTTTTTGGAGGTAAGAAATACTGCTTATAAAGACTTTTTTGGTGAGGGTCTTTGTCGTTCACTAAGACAAGATGAATGAGTTGTTGGGGGGGAATATTTTTATCAGATGAAAAAGATTCTCTGGCATTTTAGAACATGTACAAATTTGAAGACCTACTACCACAGTAAGGCGGGGGGAGGGCACAGATGACTGTATCAAAGAAACCAGATAAGGTGAGAGAGGTTAAAACCATATATGTCATTGGATATGGATCGTTTGCTCAGCTTGCTACACTTGGGAGAATGCTTAAGATCCCCTGAACGTTATTAACTACTGTGCCACACAATGTCTTCTCTGGGTTACAGTCATCACTGGGGGGTATTTAAGAGGGTTTGTGTGACAAGTCTATCCAAGCAGTTGAGAACTGACAGAATCCATGTAGATCACCATCACTGGTACTATTGCCATGCACTGCTACTATTACACTATTGCTACTTACACCATGCAAATGATGCAATAATGGCCATTGCTTTTGAAAAAGGAGATGGGATGTTTTATAAAACAATCTATTAAGATTACACTGAAGGGACTAGTCAGGAGAGGAACAGAATTCATTCATTTGAAATTCTCTTGCAGAAAAGATTATAGCAGTTTCTTAATATCAGATGACAGGCAGATAAAGAACACAGGTGATTTTAAGACACCTTTATCTTTTATTCTTCACATCAAGATGCCTTCTGAACCAAATCCACATCTGAGCCTCCTAACATGTTTTGCAGTAAATTTTGAGAATATTGTGAAGGTAGAATTTTTTGCAAAGGCAGAGTTAAACGGTATACAAATAAAATATATAAACTGAGGATTGATCACCATTCAGAAAAACCATGGTACTTCCTCCAGATACAAAGAGACTTTAGTCTGCATTTCATTTGCCTACACACCAGTGGGATCCAAAAAGGAAATAATCAGGGCTAGCTTTTTTACTTTCTGTATATAGCAAAAGAATAGACCCACAAACAGCAGATAAGAGACAGATACAGTACTATGGTTTAGCACAAGTCACAGTTAGATCACGGTAATTAATGGGGTATCCAACAGGTTTCAAAACTTTATAAGGCTTTAGCAACACTTTAATAAGGAAAATTAGCCCGCTCTCTGTCGTATTTGGTTTTAGACAGTACTTTCAAGTTCAGCTGCTTCAGTAAAAAATATTTATTTTCCTTTCCTGCCATCTTGTGGCTCAACCGCAAAATGCACTTAAAAAAAGGTAAAATTGCTGGTTTGTGAAGAAATTGCTTTTCAAATAATATTTGGCCTAAGCTGTGCTCCAGACCACCACCCCTCCTCCCTAAACGCATTGCAGCTTGCAACAGCATGGATCTTCAGTGCAACGAGTTTCTCCGACTACTTGGTCCCACAGAAAGAAATTTTGTTGACTAGCCCAGATCTCACCGCAGAGGCGATGGGCTATTCTGTCTTCCAGAGACTGTTCCCTTGTCCCAGGTCTGGCCAAGGCAGCGACTGTCTTACTGCAGTCACATTTCTCATTTAAATATAATAGTTTGAAAGTGATTATGTAAGAAGTGGACTGAATATTAGTCTGGATCACTCATTAGCAGAAACAGACGCTAACAGTACTGTACCAGTGAAACATGGAAGAATTTTAGCTACGCTTCTCACCATCTGGAAAGTTACATTTGGGAATATGTATGAGTGCTAGGAATCCAATGTTAGCCTTTCTGGTTTATTTTGCATTTACAGGGAATGGTCAAGGCAGCTGATTTAATACAGCTGATTTAATACAGCTCATATTAGGCCAAAAAACCATGAAATCCTAATGTCATTTCTGCAGTTAAATGTGGGCCAGCCAGCACAAAATAAAGACTTGCTTTCCATCACCCTCTGATGGAAAAGCAGCACATTGTATGCCTATCCAAATCCAGCCAAAGAAGTTAAATAACCGTTTGAAGGTCAGACATGAAAAATATTAGAGGTTTTCTACAGAGGTCTTTTTTTTTTGTTGTGGCTTATTTTTCAACAATATTGCAAGAATCACTAACTAGCTGACTACCTACAATGGCTCCACTGACTGAACTGCCCAACAGCAGAACAAAGTTCTTTGTTTTCTGCATACCTGTGACATATTTCTATGACAAAACCCATTTTGCCCATGCTGGATTAGAAAGAGCCTCCTACCACAGATGTATAGTCAGTTAGATTTAGTGGCTCATGTGACAGTTAGTGGGTGAATAATTTTTGTGCATATTTTTAGCAAGAAAACTCTTAAGAGTCAAGACTTCTCTGGCTGATGTTCCAAGAGGGTCAGACTTCTCCAGCAGTTTTCCTGCCAGTTGAAATGCTATGCTAGTCTGACTGGAAACACCAGAATGGTTAAGGGTAAAACACTTCTGCTGGTCTGTTACCTAGTGAGAAATTTTCTGGGCCATATAATTTCAGAGGAGTTGGCAGAAAGTTTCAAGAAAAAAATAGTTTCAGTTAAATATCAAGCCTGCTGTGCAACTTGCAGACTGCTCTGTCCAGGACAATTCAAGACTATAGATTTCCAAAGCAGCTTCTTCTGGAAATTCAACTTTCAAATGTTTTTCTCCTTACAGCTGATTTACAAACCTGTATACTCATATTTATTTCCCTGATAGAGAACATGAATGAGATGGTCAGTAGAAATGAAAAATATATCTTAGGAGTCAACAGCAGGTAAAAACTAACTGCAGGTTTTCTCACAAGATCCTCATAAAGAAGCTGTTGAAGTACTGGCTTGATAAGCAGACAGTGAGGTGGGTTGAAAAATGGCTGCACAGCTGGGTCCAGAGGGTGGTGGTCAGTGGCACAAAGCCTGGTTGGCATGGTGCGCCCTAGTGGTCAATACTGGGTCCGATCCTCTTTAACATCTGCATTAATGATCTGGATGATGGGGCAGAGTGCACCCTCAGTACGTCTGTAGATGACACCAAGCTGGAAGGAGGGGCCAATACACCAAAGGATCCTGGTGCCATCCAGAGGGGCCTGTCCAGGTCCTAGCACATACTGGTGGCCACCTAGCTGGAAAGCAGCTTGGCAGGAAAAGCCCTGGGGGTCCTGCTGGACACCAAGCTGAATGTGAACCAGCAACATGCCCTTGCAGCAAAGAAGGCCAATGGTATCACGGGCTGTGTTAAACAAAGTACTGCCAGCAGCTCAGTGTAGGTGATCCTTCCCCTCTACTCAGCAGTGGAGAAGCCACACCTGGAGTGCTGGGTCCAGTGCTGGGCTCCCCACTACAAGACAGACATGGACACAATAGAAAGAGTCCAGCCAAGGGCAACCAAGATGATGAAGGGACTGGAGCATCTCTTACATGAGGAAAGCCTGGGAGAGCTGGGACTGTTCAGCCTGGAGAAGGGGAGGCTGAGGGGGATCTCATCAATGTATATAAATACCTGTAGGGAGAGTGCAAAGAGGACGGAGCCAGGCCCTTTTCAGTGGTGCCCAGTGACAGGACCAGAGGCAACGGGCCCACACTGAAACACAGGAGGTTCCCCCTGAACATCAGGAAACACTTTTTCACTGTGAGGATGACCAAGCACTGGCACAGGTTGCCCAGAGAGGTGGTGGAGTCTACCTCCTTGGAGATAAGCAAAAGCCACGTGGACATGGTCCTGGGCAGCTGGCTCTAGGGGGCCCTGCTGGAGTAGGGTGTTGGACCAGATGACTTCCAGAGGTCCCTGCCAGCCTCAGCCATTCAGTCATTCTGTGATTCTATGTGTCTGCAGTGAAGAATAAAGGGCTATAAAGCCCATGTGTTTTGTGCAAGACAGAAGGCCTGAGACTAGAAAGTCTGATTCTTGCCATGAAAATTTATGCCTGGGCAAAGACCCCAAACCTACAGAACTCTGACATATGTGGAGTGTTTTCTACCTTTCATAGTTAAAAGCAGCATATCTAACAAAAAAAAAAAAAAAAAAGAAAAAAGGCAACAACATTTTGAACTGTATTTGGAGTTATAAGTACCTTCCACTGCTTGAAATTAATGAGATCTCTTGCACCTGTGGACACGTTCAAGTAGGTTTGAGTCTAAATGTTCTGATAATGCTGAGCACAATAACCAGCTCAGGAAAATCGAGCAGTAAGAAGAGAGTAATGGAAAACACAATGTTCACAAATAAATTAAGCACTGGTCTAAGAACAGATAAATTGATCAATCAACCAGTCATAGCACTCTTCAATATCCTACAGAAATTACTAATCTGAAAAAAAATAAATCATTAGTGATATCTCAGATAGAATTGTACTACAGAACACATACTGGCACAGACAATGCATCTTCTTTTCATAATAGCACAACTACTAAAAAAGACTCAGGCTCAAAATAAGTATGTTGGACTACCTTGGGAATGACCCTGCGTTGATACACTGTAGTCTATTCTCCAGAAAACAAATAGTTTAAAAATCCAACAAGATAATGCTGCTTTTTCCTCAAAACTGTTAAGCAATACTCCTGTAACATTTTCCATCTTAAAAAGTTGAATAGTGGCACTTGCCAACTCATCAGTCAAAGGGATCGTAGATGCCCAAAAGAATAAAGGATGCCAGGCCCCATTATCTCCAGACTTCTGCATGGGAATTTTCTGATGCTTCTAATTGCGCAAGCCTTAGTTAATGCTTGTATGAAACAGAAAGCTCCTAACTAAGCAGAAAATTAGGAAAATATCTCAGCTTTTCATCTTGTCTGTAGCTGTTAATTAGCTGGTAAAAAGCAGTCAGAAAACAGGAAGCCTGGTAACAGAATCACAGAGCGGTAGGGG
>VZTV01108568.1:0-19944 GCA_013400875.1 Anhinga rufa
AAAAAAAAAGTAGTTTTCTTCAGAAAAAAAGTAGTGTTCTTCATAACATACTCAGTTTTGAATTTACATGTAGTGTCATATGAGTATTCGTATTATTGTTAACTAAATGATTTCTATTTTACTGATTTAATATTACAATGTAAGAATGTCAGTCATTGTTAGTTCTTGTCTAGTTTTCATTAAAAGAACAAAGATCTTTTATATGGATATCTTATAATTATATAATCATTGCTAAGTAAGAGGTTAAGTTGTTGCTATCGCAACAATCCTGGCAGACAATTGAGTAATATTTTGATGATTTATTTTGTTTGTAATTAGTTGTTATGAGAAAATCTAGTTCCTAGATATTAGAATAAAATTTATTTTCTACTGTATCCATTTCAAATGTTAAAATATTGTTTAAATATTTTTTGAAATCCCTGAATATCAGGCCTTGTTATAAATAAGCTGCATAATCAATAGATCAAGGGACTTTTTGTTGATAATCCAAATACTCAAAGTTTACGTAACAAGAATTATAGTGTGTGTGTGCAAACTCTTGAGGGTTGATTATGCTGCAGTTTAGCATGTGGGAACGTATAGAGAGAAGGTTGACTTTTTGCACTTCTGTATATAGTCAAAAAAGAGAGAAACCTGTATAATAGTAAGATCTTATTTTGAATAAAAATGTCTATAATTACAAGGAGTTTTGTTAAGGCTAATAAAATGACAGGCTGAACAAAATTGCTTGCAAAAGTGGCACAGAGTTAGCACTCCATACCCCTTCAAAAAAGTTGCTTTGCTTTACGTGGACAGCTTGTAGTTTGCCAGGATTTTTTCAGCTGGAAAGATATGCCATCCTTCCAAGATCTCATGACTGACAAAAGCTCCACTGGTTCAAATCTGCCTGAAAATCATTAATAAAGAAAAAAAGAAAAAAAAAAAAAAGAAAAAAAAGCAGGTACTTCAAACCATCAAGGTGAAATCATGGATCAAATATTCCGTACATTATTCAAAAACTACTGCATGTTTAAAGTATCAAAAAAATATATTAAAGATATATGCTATTCAAACCAGTTTCTGACAATTTCAGTGGTTTATTGTTCACAAAAAAGATTCTTCAAAACAAATACTGACTTTCACAAAAGAGTTAAATCATGAACAGGCAAACCAAACAGCACACCGTAGCTGTAGTTGTTATGTGATTATTTTTTATTGCTGTAGTGGTCCTGTTCTTTTAGCAGGTGAAAAAAAAAAAACCCTGGGAAATTTTAGCGTTTTAATGGAAAGCATTCAAGAAACCTTGTCATTATATATGCCAAAGCTGGAAAGAAGAAGTGATTAGGCCATTACTTTATCTGATCTCTCCAGTACTCACACTGAATAATTAATGAAGTTGCACTTATTTGCAACCCCGCAACTTTCATCTGCTGAAAGGACAGATGTGCTTGGTTTTACTATTATGTAATCACAGACTTACTTTTTGCTTGTAGTTGCTCCAAATTATGTACTCTGTCCTGGGCTGCAATTTGTTTTTATGCTTATTTTATTATTACTGCTATAGTTGACCTTGCTGTATGGAAAAAATAAAGTGAAATTGCCCTAATAAAAATTCTCTTTCTTAATTACGTTTTTCTATATCAGGTTAAAAATCGCACCGCTTTCTTTTGTACACACTTTTCATTTTATCTGCATGTTCGTTTGACTGACGGGATACCATTTATTTGGGGGGAGAAGCCTGTATGCTGGTATTTGGGTTCTTTCTTCAACGGTGCATAGTACATTAAATATACAGGATATATATGAAGAATTATAAGTACATGTTATATTATTGTTACATCCAGAGGATAAATATGAAGCAACAGGATACCATAGATCCAGACCAAGCTGTTATTACCCTCTTGTGGCAGTACTTCCAAGATGCAGGTAAAAGAAAGGGACCCTCAACATCTGTCCGCCCGGTTTCAGTGCCCACAGCCGGCAAATGGGGGTGCAGCGAGGCGGTGCCTGACGTTAGAGGGAGCCCCATTTCCACCCGTCACTGCTGCTTGATTAGTCTCGCACAAATCACTCTGGTAATCAAAATTATTGACCAAAAAATCGCAAGCTTAATTCGGAAACACATCAGAACACTTGTTTTCCACGAGGATTTCAGGCGGCTCCTGTGTTTGTTAGCGCAGCCTGACAGACCTCACGGAGGAGCTCGCATTTCAGCGGCCGGTTTTGACTTAATTTCTCAGCTCAGCACATCAGGACGCCTCATTCCTATGGGCTGAACACCCAGCTCATTTGCACTGCGTTTGCATCAATACTTGCGATGACACCAGCATTTTAACTTACTGTTGCATTTAGCCGCAGAGTTAAAAAATAACGTGTCGAGCACCACGAATGTGCTAAATTAGCAAAAATAACGACTTTATTTTCTCTCTCTCCAATGAAGGCAGCCACAGAGGTTCCCGTGATTAATCAGACAGCTCCGACAGCTGCTATCGGTTAGTGCTCCCGCGACTGAATTCGGGCAGGAGGCTGCTCGGCGGCGCTGCCCCTGGGTCGCCAGCCCCGCGGGAGGTCGGTGTCACGCAGGACCCTCCGCCGCAGCCGGTCGGGTCTGTCCCATCGCACCCGGACGGTGCTGGAGGGGCTCAGGCCGCAGCCGCCGGCAAGCAGGTACCGAGCAGCAGCTCTGCCCGCAGTGGGGCTCTTGCTGGAGAGCTGAGAGAACATAAAACCGCTCAGATGCTGAGGAGGGCCACGAGAAGGAGCTCCTGCCAAAGCGGCGCTTGCTGCCTGCGGCCCGGGAAGCCCGTGGCCGTGGCACCTTGCCAGCCGGGGCTGGGATGGTAGCAACTGCAGGAGCAGTAACAACTGTAGCAGTTGTTAAAACCCAATAAAAGAATTCTGTTCAAAGGGATCCACGTGTGTCTGCAGCTGAGATGCTTTCTCAAATGAGGGGAAGGATTCTCAGCCTTTGGGGAAGGAGAAGCAGAAACCTGAAAAGGAGTTTTAATTGCCTTTGCGAGATTTGTGATGAAAACAGGGAATGGCATCAGGAAAAAAGGAAACAATAATTCTGAGGGTCTTTTTTGCATCCAGATATTAGTGGTAATATTTCCTGCCCAAACAGAGCTGATCGCACCGCTTTCTGTGGTCCTGGCAGTGGTATCGTGCGATGCCTCGGTGCCTCATGCTGGCTGCCAGCGCAGCCTTGGCGCTGGGGAGAGGTGCTGGTTTGGCACGGCTCTGCCCTCCGGCAGTGCCCAGGGACACGTCAGCGAGACGCGGGGCCGGGGAGAGCGACGCGGCCAGCCTGCACACCCACCGTGCCGCCGCGCTGTGCCATGGGATGCAGTGACCCATCACAGCATCAGCTCCTGTGGCCCCCAAGCCACTGGGAAAGCAGGTTTGGAGAATTGCACAGGTGCCCCTGTCGGTGCTGAGCCGCCTGGGGGGTGATGGGGGGGTGATGGGGATCAGCTGGGGGTAAAGGGCTGGAGGCAGCAGGGCAGGGCTGGAGGGAGCTGTGGGGCTTCTGGGTGTGTAGGTAGGAGCTGGTTGCTGCTGGTGGCTGGGGTGGGCATGGCTTGGGGTCCCTGGGGGGAGATCCTTTAGGAGACAGCTCATCTACAGCTCCAGGAGGATGCTAGCACCGAGGGAGACCTTGCCCTGGTGCTTGCACAGCACAGGCTGTCTCCCTGCCAGGTCAGCCTGGCCAAGGTCCAGCCTGACTCACGTGGTTTCTGGCTAACTGGCAGAACGGTGGTGGAGCTGCAGTGCTGTGAGATCCCCCGTGGGTTTGTGCCTCTGTCGTGGCTCTGAGTGATCAAAGTGCAGGGTGGTAACGGGCCCTTGATGCTGCGGCATGAGTGCAGCCCCCTCAAAATGCTTTCCAGCTTACTGCTGTGCAGAGCTGTCGGGTGTTGGAAAGGCACGGCTGCAAGGCCCCAGAGCAGCTCACGTGCAGCTGCTTTAACTGGTGGTCTCCTTGCACGTTGCTGGCCGGTGGTGTGGGGAAGCCCCAGGGCGGTGGGATAGCTGATGAGAGCAAGGGTATCTGATGGTGCTTTGTGGTGCTTCTGCAAAAGCTCGCTCTGGTGAAGGAGCTGAGCCCTGTGCCGGAGGGGACCCGAGCACTGCGGCGCTTGCAGCGGGGTGCCCTGCGCTGGGTGCCCGCTGCCTGCAGCCCCCAGGGCTGGCGGGAGGTGCAAAAGTCTGTCTTGTTTATATAGACTCAAGGAACAAAGAGAGAGCAGGTAAGAAGTCGGTGTGCTGTTTTTCATGGAGCACGCCAGGGGTACAGCCGAACGGCATTCATCACATCTACATTGTCCTTATCTAAAAATAGCCACTTTGGAGTCTTTTACCCATCACAGGAATTTAGCAAACTTGTTGTGGCATATATTGGCAATTACCTGGCACTAACAAGGAAACATTCAATTAAATAATAGCAAGAGAAGAGTGACAATTATGGGATGGGAAAAGACAGGTTATGCTCTTCTGAGAGCAAACAGCACGTGGCACAGCACTGCATGTTCAGTCCCCTTTGGGGTGATGGGAGCGGGGTCCCTCCCTGGCAGGCACCCTGTGAGAGGCGGGATGGGGGTGCCGTGGGCACAGTGTGGACTCTTGGCTTTGGGGGTGGAGAGAGCGAAACTGCTTTGACTGTTTTCACGTGCCCTCAGCTACAAGGCGCTGCAGCAGTGGGAGGCACCTGTGGCGCTTCCCGAGGATGGGGGATGTGTCTGAGCGCTGGGCAGAGCGAGCCCACCCCGTCCTCCAGGCTGGGGGAACAGGAACAAAACCGCAGGGCTGAGCGCGGGCACCTGAGCCGTGGGGTGCTGGTGAGATGCCCAGATGGTCTTGGCCAGGAAAGAGGTGGGATGCTCGTGCTGGAGAGCAGCATCTGCACTGGAGAAAACACCCAGTTATAAGGGAACTGTTTTTTCTCTCCTCTTCCTTCAGTGCTGTTAACCCCAGGCCATCCTTGCCTGGATGTGCTGGTTATCCAGCCCCGGCTCTATACAGAGCACGCAGTGTTTGGGGCTACATCACCGCGGGGAGCACAGCAAGCTGCATAGGGCTGGGCAGGGCTCACGGCCCCAGGAGCAGCTTTGCAGCCGCGGCACTCTGCAGGGGCATTGCAAAACCCTGTTTAAGGAAAACAAAACAAACCTTTCTGTAAAGCAGTGCTGCTAACTGCCTTTTCCACCCACATCTCATTTTTCTCTCCTAAATGCACGCCTCTGGTCCAGGCAAAGGTCAGTAGTGGAAGTTGCTGCTTTCTACCTTCCTCTCAAGTACAGATGGTTTTTTAGAGCTCTAAACCACACTTTATCCAAAATTAACTGTGTATCTTATTGTAAGCGTTAGTAGGGTGCAGTGTCATGGGGGAAATTCCTGCGGCGACAAGCTGACCTCTGCTGAGTGGGCAAGTCTCATCCGAGCTGCTTGTCTGGGTAAGGCTAAAAACAGACTTCTGTGTCCTGCTGATAGCATGCTCACTGTGGGTCAGGAACCACGTCTTGCCATCAGCGCACAGAAGAAAGTCTTCTCCCAGTGCTCGCTTGAGCATGGAGTCTATCTCAGTGTTTGTGTGCGGGTTTGGCAAATCCAGGTGGACCTGCCCGGGGTCGTGCCTTCATGCAGTGTCAGGGCACAGAGCCCAGGTGGCTTTGGAGGGGCTTTGCTTGTCCCTTCCCTCCTCTTCCTGCACCCACCTCCTGCCGAGCAGCCGGGAGCAGTGATGCCTGCCCTCACCCTCTGTACGCTTGGCTTTGCTGCCCCGCAGCAGAGCCGCTCCGGTGCTCACCCACTGAGCGGTGGCACTGGTGCCGCAGCCTGGGTGCCACCAGCTCTGTGTGCTCCCTGGCCACACGTGCGTGCACGGGACCTGCCGCGGCTGCAGCGTGAGGTGCTGAAATCCTGACTGAGAAGCATGAAGAAGAGCCTGGCTCAGCACTGAGCTCTGTGTTTGCACTCCTTAGTGGTGGATGAAAACTAGCGTTGGTCACTGACAGCCGCCATGCTCCTGGTCTGTAGGATGTGCTGCATCTCACCTCATGGGGTATTTCTGCTGCCAGTCAGAAAGTGTGGCAATAGCCTGCGTGGGGTGTGTGCATCCAGCCTGGGGCTGCGGGTTTGCATTTTTTCCCCTGCCCCAGGTCACCCCCAGCACCAGAGAGTGTAGCAGCCCCCGTGCTGTCCCCCCCATGCAGCACCATCACCCGTGGTGGGCAGGAGCTGGGGCCAAGTGCCAGGTTTGGATGATTCCACTGCTTTCTCTGGGGCATTTGGGTGAGGGGGGACCCAGCCCAGGGGTGACCTCGTCCACAAGCCCATTGCAGGCAGCAGCTTGGGTAGAAATAGGTCTGAGCTCTGGCAGTGCCATGAGCCTGGGCAGGAGGTGATGGGCAGCCACCCACCTGTGCCTTGTCCTTGCTGTTTGCTGCACGCTCAGCACCTCTGGCCTTCTGCGCCTCTGCTGCAGCATGTGGAGCTGGTTACTGCTTCCCATGGGACTGTCACGACTGTGCCACGCGTCCTGCAGCAAAATTGATCTGGTGGTGAAATAATGCCTGTATTTAAAATGCCGTCTTTGTAATTAGTACATATGCACATGCTAAATGGATCAATCTCTCTCTGGTGTCTGGCTGGGTATGCTGCTGCGCTGCTGGGGAAGACGGGCTGCTCCCAGGCTGGGCTGGAGGAGCAGCTGGTGAGCGACAGCCAGTGCAGCATCCGGTACGTTCCTCGCAGTGCCAGTAATCACAGCCCGCCTTGCAGCATGCTACCTGAATGTGGGGTTTGGGATGGGAGGGATGTAGGAGACACCAACACCTGATGGTGAAGGGGTCTGTGACTGCGGTCACAGGGCCTGCGGCATCAGCAGCCATAAGCAAAGGGAGAAAATAGATCCAGTGTGTCATTTTACCCAGCCTCTGACAGCTGCTGCTGGCTCCAGCTCCTTCCTCTGTTCATAATTTCTACTGCAAAAAGGAAAATGATGTGAAAAGATCGTTACTGCATGAAACCCAGTTCTGAACATCTGTGCTGAATTGAAAATTTCATCCTAAAATAGTTGCACAGATACAGAATGAAAAGGAGCAACTTATGGAAGAGAGCTTGAGGGAATTAACAGGAATCTAACTTGCCCTATAAAATTGCTCTGGGGGTATCTGAGCATCTATCAGCATTACTTCCCACCTTCATTTACTGCTGCATTGCTGTGTTAATTTCTCCCAATACCAGCTATCAGTCACTTTAACTGTGTCCATTCCCTAAAACAACTCCATGCTGGCTGGAGGACATGCATCTCTAAAGTGTGGTGCAAGCACTGGGTCCATGTTGCTCTCTTACGTGTTTTATCTGTAACACAAAATCAGTTGGCCGGGAGATCCCTTGGGCACAAATCGCCTTGCCCTGAAAGCTGGTCAGAGAATGGAGCTTCACCAATTTCCGTTGCTACAACACTGTGACCCTGGTGAGCTGCAATTTGTTTGCAAAATCCCCTTCGGTTCAGAAACCCCTTTGCATTTGGTTCACCGGGCTCTGCCGGAGCTGCCGTGGCTGAGCTAAACCAGAAAGCGTTGTGTGTGCAGGCATCCTGGCTGGCGGGAGCCCTGGTCCTCCCTGGGGTGCTGCGGAGGGCGTGAAGCAAATGCAAACACGCCAGAGGTGTTTTCCCCTGCTGGTGCATTCGCTGTGGCCGCTGGGGCAGCTGCTGCTCTTCTAGGGAGGCTGGCACATTGAAAATCGGGGGGGTTTATTGGTTACATTGAAATTACCGTGTGCAGTGTGGGAAACCAGGACGGTAACGTAAGCCTGAACATAACCTACCTCTTCAGTTGGTGCTTCGTTTTCTGAGTTGCTATAATGGAGTTTCAATTTAGTCTGCAATTAAATTATCTCTGTTCATCTTTTCATGCAGCTCGGAGCAGCCTGTTCCCAGAGCCCTGTGCTCTCGACGCAGCCGTACTTCAGCGGCACTTTATAGGGGTGCATGGGCCAGCATCTGCTCACCTTTAGTCTTGAGCTAGGACACAGAATAAAAGGTGATTGCAGCCGAAGATGCTGGCTCAGCCGCTGGCGGAGGCCGTGTGCTGGCGCAGCGGTGTGAAGGTGATGGTGCAGGTGACAATGCCCATATCGGTGCTGGCCTGGCAGGCACGCAGGGGTGCCACGGCAGGTGAGGGTGCCCACAGCCGCCAGCCAGCCCAGCCTGGTAAAGGTTTCCCCAAGCTGTGCTATTTGAGGAGAGAAGTTGGGGATTCACCCCTGTGGCCCCAGGGCTGAGAACTGCCCTTCCTCTGCTTTGGCTTTGTATGGAGCAGAGGGAAATAAAGCACTGTGTGGTTGGGGTTTGGGGTTTTTTAATTGCATGTTGTCCAAAACACAAAGCTTTATCTTGTCCTCTTGCTCCATAAGCAGCGCTGGCTGATGCTGGGAGGCACGCTGCCACCAGGAAGCTCTTTGGCCCTCCCGCTCAGCCGCTGCCTGGAAACCCCCTGGAGTTGCAGCTAACACCCGGTGTATTTTGTAGGGAATTTTATCTTTACTATTTTTAAAGAAAATTCTGGAGCTTGGCTTGAGCATGCCAACTTAAACTGCTTGGAGGAGGGCCAGGAGGTATTTTATCACTTGAGTAGGTCACCGGGGGAGTAAGTGCGTATGTTAGGGACTTGACCAAAACCAGCTGAGATGTTTGTTGTCCTGTACCTATTACATGCTTGAGAAGGGTGAGCAGTTCTTAGTGGTTTTGAACAGAGAAAATCTAAGATGGCCTAAAACCAAAGAGTTTTTAACTGCATCTACAGCTCTCTTCTCGAGTTAAAAGACTGAGCTGGAGACTTGCAAGAGACAAAACAGAGCAGCTCCACCATTTCAGCTGCAGTAACTCAAAACCCAGGCAGGGCGTCTCTGGCTCTTGCGCTTCAGGGATCGCGTGCTTCCCAGCATAAGGAGCATGAGCTCTTCTGTGGCTGCACGTGGATCCATCACGGGCTGTCTGGGGTTGCAGCCGGCCCGTGTTTGGGCACGGGGAAGCCTGGGCAGGCACATGGGCTGCTGGCGGGCTGGCATCGGATGCGGCACATGCAGAAGGAGCTCTGATCAGGCTTCTGGTACGGGGTTTTCTCCAGGTCCTGAGCCCTCCCCTCACCAAATGCTCTGGATAACCAGATGCTGACCGGGGTTGTTGCCCCGACTGCAGTCCCTGAGCCTGTGAGCATGCAGTGCAAACAGTTTAATCATTCATTCCCTCCCTCCCTGGCACAGCTCTTAACCCCCTAAATAGATTCACTTTGGGGCTGCAAGTCGGCCCCCCCCACTGTAAGGCAGCAGCTGGCTCTCCCAGCTCTCCTCTGCGGCCTCTGGAGCTGGTGGCAGTGCTGAGGTGATGGTGGTTCTTAGGGGGCACGGGGGGCTGGTGGGGGCCAGTGGAGCCTCAGCGAGGGAAGTTGCTGTGGGATTTGGGCTGTTTCAGGTCATGGAAGCAGTCCTGCGATTCACAACCAGTTGCTTGCTGAGATGTGCAGGTGAGTGAAGCAGGACAGGGATGCCCTTGGTGCTGCTGAGAAGCTACACGCACCTCACAAGGGATGCGCTACAGCATTTCAAGCAGTTTCTGTGCTGCTGCAGGGCCCCATCAGCCCTCCTGGTCACTGCTGTAGGGCACAGCCGGGGATGCCTGCATCCCGGCGGCTTGGGAGCTCTTGGAGCTCTGCCACCGGCGTGTGCAACGATGCAACGTGAGAGCACAGAGCAGCAGGGCAGAGAAACGTGGGGTTTCTGTGTCACAGTTTCAAATACGACTGAGGCCACAACATCTCCCAGAATATTTTACAGCCGATCCCAAAGCTCTGGTGCTGCTGGAGAGTGAGACAGCCACACAGCTGTGGTGTGAGGCTGCTGCTGTGCCTGGCACCGGCGAGGGGGGCCGTGACTGCTGTTCCTGGATGGGGGCTCTGCCCCAGGGGCTCTCCTGTCCCCTCCATTGTAACTCAGTGCAGCTTCGTGGCAAACAGTGTAGCAGTAAGACAGCAGCACTGGGGACCCGGCCTGGGGGCTGGGGGGCGAGGGTCCCACAGGGCAAGGGGTAGCACCTGGGGTGTGTGGGGCCATGGGATGCTCTGCTCTGCATGTAAATGAAGGATAGATTAAAAAACAGGTGAGGGGAGCAACGTGGGAGCGGGCAGTAGCAGCACAGCCAGCAGTGTGCCTGGAGGGTGTCCCCCGCTGCTGCTAGCATGGACCTGCCAGGGGCTGGGCTCTGCACCATCCACCTCTGCAGGGTGGGAAGACCCTCTCAGGCCACCTCCCTTTTTGCCCTCCCCAGCCCTCCAGCCTCCCACACACTGTCAGGCTTCCCCTCCTCTTCCAAAACATCCCTCTCAGCATCCCATCGCTGCTCAGTCCCTCCTCCAGCCTCCCACCCCTCCCCATGCCCACTAGCCCAAAACCTGCCCCTGCACATCCTCCACCTGCTTCCAGCAGCCTCTCCGCCTCCCATTCCCCCTTGGACTCCCATTCCCTGCAGCCTCCACTCCCTCACCAGACTCCCATTCCCTTTACAGCCCCAAAATTTTCAGACAGCTTTTTTTCCAGCCTCCCGTGACGTCTTAGCCCATCTCTGCTGCTCACCTCCCAGTCTATTCCTGGCTTCATGATTTTTCCCAGCATCTCATTCCTTCCAGCTAAGCCTAAGTTCTGCCCTCACAACCCCTTTTGGCCTCCACTTTTTCCCCAGCCTCCCACCCCCTTTTAGCTTCCACCTTTTTGCTGGCTTCCCACCCCCTTTCGGCCTCCACTTGTTTCTTATATAAACCGTTTACAATCATTGCTGGATTTTTTGCTGGCCTCTCCCCCTTTCAGCCTCCCACACTTTTGGGACCCTGACTTTTTTTCCCCCAGTCTCAACTATTGATTTTTTAAAAATTTTTTTATGCGGTCTCCACTATTTCTGGTCTCTCAGCTTTTTCCACATCAGCTGAGCTTCCTGACAGGCTCCAGGAAGTGGTTCTGAACTGTCTGATGTCTTCATGGTCAGACACAGCAAGAAATCCCCATTGGCAGAATTTGGGTTGGATGTGCTGCTTTCAGCATCCCAGGAGGAACCGGGTTCAGTGCCCGCCGTGCCAGCGCTGCCTTGGAGCTCCTGCGGTATCAGGTGGTGGTGGTGGAGGAACCAAATGGCAACCCATCTTCCTGCTGGAGCCGCTCATCTTGGCCCTGCAGAAGAGCACCAGCGGCATCCTGCTGGTAATCAGGTTGCCTCTCCCGGGGCAGGCAGCACGTCCCCTGTGACTCCTGCCCGACAGCATCCCAGGCAGCACAGGCAGCGAGGAGCTGCCAGGAGGATCAGGGGTGATTCCTCCCATTTGGAGTTCAGTTTAACATTATCTTTTATCAGTGTTTCTTATATAAATCGTAGAGAAAATGAGAATATATGAATAATTTACTGGGATTTTTCTTTTGCGTTGAGAAACCTTCAGTGCCTGTGCGGGCACTGATCAGCAACTGCAGCTGCTCTCGGGGCTCTGGCCATGCTGGGGCTGGGTTTGCCTGAGTCCCGGTGACTGGGGCGTGCAGGCAGGACAGGCTGGGGTGCTGGGTGGGACATGGGGATGCACTGGGTAGGACAGCACTCTCTGCTCGGGGCATCTCTGGGTCGCATGGCACAGCTGAAAGGTGCTGCTCCTGTAGGGCAGGGTCACCAAGAGATGAATTGTGCCCCTTGTTCCTCATGTGCATCAGCATGCCACCTGGCTCATCTTAGGCAAGATAAAATAGTGAGGGCATTTGCTTCCCAGACCCAGAGAGGCAGTGAATCCTCTTTGTGGACCAGCCTCCCTTTCAGTGCCCCAGGCAGCTGCTGGCAGCTCTTCCACAGCCCCCTGCTGTGCCACCAGCCTAGGGCATGGGAAAGGGGTGCTGCAGTGCCGGGGGAGCCATGACCCATGAAGAGCTGCCTAAGCAGAAGTACTGTCCATGAATAGCCTTAAACGTTGCCAAAAAATGAGGGCAAGCACTGATCTGTGCCTTACCGTAGCTACACCAGCTTGCCGGAGATGCTACGGCGAGTGCTTGCCACCTGGACTCCTACTCATGTCTTGGGTTCAACAAGTTTCTGTGTCCGATGCTGCCTCAATAATTGAACTTCAATGCACTATGCATTCAAATTTACTTAGATATTTTCCTTTGGAGGAACCTTATATAACTAGATATTGGCAAACACGGATGTTGGGCTGTTGTCGGAGGCAGGCTTCTGCATACCCACACTCGGTAACCAATGTATTAATTACAACAATAAAATGACCACTGTAAGCTTGTTTACAATCATTGCTGGAACTGGTCAGGAAAATGCCGGGTGTTTCAATTCTCATTAGGCCTTGTAACCACAGCTTGTAACCACATGGTTACACACCATGGCAGTGGCCATGTTGCTAAGGCAGGCTGTGTCTTGGGGACCGTGGGGCAAGTGCTGCTGGCTGGGGCAGTGCCATGGCTCTCTGGCTCCGGGTGCCGGCAGGCAGCTGGCCAGGACTCGCCCAGCACTGCCACAGCACTGGGTGCCAAACCGAGCCCAGAAATCTCTGCCTTCGGCAGCGGCACGGCTCAGCCCAGCGCAGAGCCTGATGGGCAAATACTCTGCCAGCAAAGCGAGGGGTTTGGTTCCCCACTGTAAGGTAGTTACTGGCTGCCTTCGGGTACTCCAGTCAAACAAAAAGCGCTCACTGGTGGAGAGCAAACACGCCAGGTTTGCCACTTTCTGACTCATTGGTAGGTAAATTGGGCAATCTTCTGTTTCCCAATCTGTTTTTCCTTCTCAGGAATTCAGCCTTCGCTTTACTTTCAGGACAGCGAAAGCTAATCCAGCTGCTAGTTCACACATGCATCTGTCTCCCTGCTCAACAGATGCTGGCAAAAGCCCTCATTTTTCACAAGAAGGAAGATGGGGCTGTGCCCGGCACCCCGGCAGCTGCGCACCCGCCCGCCCCACCTCGCAGGGCTGTGACCTGCTCCCCTGCAGTTCCTTCCTGCAGCCTGAGCCGTGTCCCAGGGTCCTGCCGACCCCAAATCGCTCGCAGGGTTGAACCCTGCAGCTGGCGGCCATGGGCGCCCCATGAGCTGGGGGCTGCTGCAGGGCTGAGCACTGCCCCGCTCCCCCGGGGACGGGATGGGGTGGGATGCGATGGGACAGGACAGGATGGGACAGGACGGGGCTGGACTCATGCTCTGAGATGCCGCAATGTGCAGGCGCGGGGCGACGTCCCACAGGCAGCACCCAGCATCAGAAACTGCCAGAACCCAGTTCTGTTTTTCACATGCCTCTTCTGTGTCATTTCATATTCAGCGCTAAAATGTAGGCCTCGCCACTTCCCGATTTATTTGCTGGCATTTTACATTTCACCCTGTTTCACTAAGTCGGAACGCTCGCCTTCCCCAGTACCTCAAAGCCCTGCTCCTGGAGGGCAGCGCCCACACCCCGCTCTGCCGGGCAGGTCGGCATCCCTCCAGCGTGCCGATGGACGGATGGACAGATGGCAGGGGAAGGGACACACATCCAATCCTCTCCTTTTTTATTTTGTTCTCCTTCACCCCCACCCCAATCCCCAGCAATGGTTTGTAATGCTGCAGTTTGAAGGTACACACTTGTGATGGATGTGCAATATTTGTAAATTCTTTTCCAATAGAGTGGATAGTAATAATTATATGAACCAAACTGCTACTTAAGTCTTTTGCTTTCCAAGTGGCATCAGTTCAGGTTACTACAGGGCAGAAATCAGTGAAGAATTTGGCACCCTATTTCGAGCATGCTGTGACAGTCCTCTCAGGCAAACAGAATTCTGTATTAATTTTTTTAATCCCTCATGTCCTACCCTTCTGAGCTGAAGGCTCATTCTGGGAGGAAATCTGTTAAATCCAGCACGTGACTTTCTCGCAGCACCGCTTGTGATGTAGTTTTGAATGGGAACAGGAAGAAATGTGTCAACAACTTCGTGTCTCTTCTTGTCTGGAAAGCAGCATCCATTGCCAAGTCGGTAATGCCTTTCGGCAAGGCGCGCTGCCTGCCAAGTGCATCTCTGCACCACGGGCATGAAAACCCCTGGGATGCTGCTTGGAGCCCTGAGGACCAGCGGTCCTCACCCACGGCCGTGGACCAGAGGTGCGTGATGGGGACATCTCCACCTGCCTGCCGCCGGCTGGCAGGAGCCACGTGGTTTGCCTCCACGCACTGCTCCTGCTGAGCTTCGAGGGGGAGGCTGAGTCATCCCCTCATTTTTAATAGTCCGGAGGAGGCCCAGCTGTCTCCCCGCCAGGCGTGGAGCGTCTGTGCCGCACGGCTTCAGCCTCCGTGCAAGCGTGGTGACTTCCCACTTCATCCTTAATGTCATTGTTCCTGGAGAACAGCACGTACCGGCAGCAAACTGCCCTGTCTCACAGGTCACTCATTGTTGCTGCATATGTTGGGATTGGCTTAATTAGGGCTAAAATATGGCTGTGTTCACACCTTCTCTCTAGAAAAAAGGAGGAGATGAGCATTTAAACCATGCTGGAGCATGTATTTTGTCCTACGTAATTGTCACAGTTGAGGGGTGTTGGCTTCACGCACCTCTTTTCTTCCCAGGCTTGCTCCAATGATTGGATGAAGGTGGTTTTGGTAAGGGGAGCGTGTCCTCCTACCCAACCTGATCCAGCATGGTTGGGCCGTGCCTTAGAGCCACCGCCAGCCCCCCAACTCTGCTTTGGGCGAAGCTCACATGCTGAAACGCAAGATGTTGAACCCATGGCCACAGGGAAGCTGCTGGCTTTTATCATCTGTATGTAACCCGCAGCAACGGGGATTTGGATGCAGCCCTGGTGCCAGGATGGAGACACTGGGGTGTTCACGCTCGGACACCCCACGCGCGGTGCTGTCTCCTGGTTCTCCCAGCCGCAACAGGGACAAGTGGGGCTTGACCGGGTCCCGTGGGCACCACCAGTCTTGTAATGCCCACGTCCCTTTCCGGGCATTGCCACGGCCTGTTTATCCAGACGGGTTTTGGTCTTTGAACGTTTGTGCAGGGTGAAAGAAAAGATGTAAGAAAATGAACATATATTGCTGAGCTTCACTGGCTGATGGGAGATGGCCACGGTATTATAAAGTCATTAAAAATATTATTCTGATGGGCAATGCAATGTAATTAAAAAAAATTGTTTGCAAATCATGCAGGGATTTGTTTTAATTAAGTGTTGCCTTGTCAGACACATGCTGGGTTACAGAGGCTGTGAGAGCCGCGTTTATCACTTAATTAGCTGATTAGCTTCCTCGGCCCGGACGAGGCCAGCAGGCGCAGGCCACAGGATGCGTGCGGGGGTGACTTACACAGACCATAGTTTGGATTTTTGTGCGGGGAGGAGTACAGCAGCACAGGAGCTTGATTTACTGCCACTGCAGACAAATGAGGAAGTTAACATTAAAAAAACCCACCAAACAAACAAACAAACCAACCCAAAAGAGCTCAGCCCCCCAGCTCCAGGCCGCTGCTCTTCCCAGGCTGCCCCAGCACGGCTGCGCCCAGGGGGACCCGGGACCCCCAGGGCAGGGACGGCCCCTCTGCCCCTCTGCGGGCGGTGGGGCAGCACCCAGCGCAGCATGTACCCATCAGCGGTGCTATGCAGAATCGCATGATGGGTGCCAAGCATTCGTTAGAGCTGCGTTCCTGCAGCGTGTTTGACGTTAAACTAATGCAGACGTTACTGCGATAACATAAAAAATATGCGTTGCATTTGTCAGAGGAGGAAAAGGGACCACCCCATGTACCGTGCCGGAGAGGCTGGTACTCTCATCGCTGCTTAGTAGAGTTTTAACTCAAGCCTGGGGATGGCCCCTCCGCCGGGACAGCTGCGTTACAGCTCCAGCCTGGGCAGGTGCTGCTCTGACTTACCGACTATTTTTTTTCCCCACCCAGGCTGAATCCCAGGTTTGTCATCGCTTGCCAGGGACCGCGACTAGCAGGGGAGTGAACGCAATGAGCGAGGAAAACTCCTTGTAAGTCACTCTGCAAAACTGCACTGATCTTTTTTTTTTAAAAAGGAAATAGAACTTTCAGAGCTCTTTTAAAAACAGGGTTAAACAAGGAAAATTAGCAATCAGAATTACAGTGTACAGTTAAGCTTTGGTGAGGAGAGGTTTCATTTCCTGTTGGTTTTGTTCATGAGTTTATGTTAATTTCATGAAGTCGTATGGTGTAATTTATCTAGTCTTACCTATTTATGGGAACATTTCAGAGTAAAATGTTGTTAACAGCTTGAGATGCTGCCATGCTCTAGCATTTTTTTGTTTTAACACTATTCAATGTGCAAAAATTAATATTTTGACTCAAAATACTGAATAGCAACTATGAATGTTAAAAATTCGCAGCTCATTTCAAAATATGTCAAAATTTCACAGGGAACAGAAATGCCTATTTATTTATTTTTTGGAAAAGCTCTATGCCAATGAACTGTGATGGGTCTTTGCCGCAGAACTGTCAGTGACCAGCGAAAGGTGTCGGGGTTCTGCAGGGCAGAGCCCTGCGCTGATGTCCCACGTACACATAAAAGGCCTTTACAGAGGGAGGAAAAAAACACCCTTGGTTTTCTGTGTGGGGAAGCACTTCCAGTGCGGCTCGCTTTCAACATTTGGCATTTTCAACAGGTATGTGATGGTCTTCAGAGGTACTGGACACCAGCCAGCACCACCAAAGCTGCTGCTGGAAAACAACAGCATTTGGTGACTCTGAAAGTTGGTGACTTATTTAAATAGCCCGCTGGTTTTCCATGGCTGAAAACTATCCCCAGAACTGTGGGAAGTGGCAGACTTTTAAAACTTCAGATGTATGACCTTCCACACATAGCCCAGCTAACAGGGAGTGCTTCTTGGTGAGCGTGCTCTGCCCCGGCGCTCGGGCTGCTTCACTTGTCTGTTGACTCCTATTAAAATGCCAAGCATGGGTCTGGTTTCCTCCTTCAGTGCACCAGGAATCTGTGCAGTATTCCAGTAATTAAAAAAAAAGTCATTAATTATTAAGCAGGCATGTATCTGGGGTCAGTGAGATAACAGCCTAAGAGATATAACTCTGCAAAGCTATTTGTGCAGAACATCTGTTTCTGCAGCGCAGCATATTGTGGAGGGAAGAAAATTTATTATAAATAAAAAAGTTATAAAATGTCAACAAAGGCTCTGGTATGAATAGCCAAAATTTCAGATGACACTGGAGCCTTTACAGACTGCCTTTCTCAGCCTTTAAAAACCAATTGAGATTTTTCAACAGTAAAAATTGTTTGACCTGCCTGTGAAGCCCCAGGGTGACCCCAGCCCCTGGAGTCCCGCTGCCGGCAGGGGCTGTGCGTGCTCAGGGCAGGAGCCCCGCTGGCCCCCAGGCTCTGCCCTCCCGTGGGGCACCGCATCCCCCTGTCCCACAGCAAGGGGCCAGGATCTGTGTGGGTCTGGGGCAGCTGTTCCCATCCCATCCCATCCCATCCCATCCCATCCCATCCCATCCCATCCCATCCCATCCCATGGGGCAGGGAGAGGGCAGGAGCAGAGCCTGGCCAGCCACCACGCATGCCCTCACTCCAGCCAGCTGCAAGGCATCCCAGCATCCTGGGCAAGGAGAGCAGCAGCTGCTCCCTGCAACTTCTGGTCTTGTTATCATCCACTGGTACTTAAACCCCTAATAGCTTGTGCAAAATAAGCTTTACGTGTGTGCACTTTAGCTCTTTGCTCCTAATGCGTCAATTAAGCCCCACGTTATCTGGGAAAGGTGCAGGGAGGCCAGCGGGAGGAGAGGGCAGTGCCTGCAGAAGCCAGGCTACAGGCAGGAAAAGGGAAAGCTGCCTGCCAGTGCCCGGAGCCATGGCAAACCCTCGCCCCGGTGCCCCAGTGCCCCGGCTCCCAACCCTCACCGTGTCCTCCTGCCAGCTCTGCTGGGGTGAGCCGAGGGGACAGCAGCCATGCGCCGGGGGTCGGCACCGGCCCCGCTCGGCCCATCAGCCCCCGTGGGGCTTGGGGTTCCTGGCCCGCTGCATGACAGCAGCTTCCAGAGGAAAGCAAAAAGGGCTGTGGCATGAAGGGAATTAGCCTAGAAATGTGCTCCGGGACTGTGGGAACTGCAAATTATACAACTCAAGTGACGTTTCTCGCATCACTGCAAGGACGGGCATTTGCAGGTGTGGTTGCCAGTTGCGTGAACAGCACAACGGGGTTTTTTTGTTGTTTAAATAATAAAAACTATGTACTTAAAAAACCAAAACCAAACAAACCACAGCCCTAAACGGATGCCATTAAAATCCTTCACCTGGGATAACAGAGAGATCAAAGAGCAGAAAGAGACACAGGCCCTGGTTTTGCTTCACCTCATTGCTTGGCTCACTCCTCTGACTTCAGACTGCTGTGAGGGAGCTCTCTTCTGCAGTAAGAACTGGTTGGTTCTTCCACTGGCTGTAACTACAGGTCAGATTGAGCTCATATGCATAACGCAATGCAGTTTCCAGCATTAATTATGCGTCGTCAGAACTGGCATGTTTAGCAGACAAGTGGTCAGGATCCTGGAGGTGCTGGGGAGAGCAATGTGAGGGGCGATGCAGAAGGGCTCCTTGGTTGCCTGAACAGTGAGTCCAGTCTGTTTGGCTGGCTCACTGAACACTGAATTTGTATCTGAAAATTATCTTATTAACCAGGTTTAAAAACCCCCGTGATGCTGTTGCTCCAGCCAGGTTGAGAGCAGACCACTGGCACAGGACTCTCAGGCAGCTGTCTCGGCGCAGGCCGCTCACTGAGGCAGCAGGTGGCCCAGGAGGAGGCTGGCACTGGGCACAAACTGGGCTGAAAGCATTGGCCTTCGGTGACTGTGTTTTGAGGAAGGGGGGTGGTTGGGGTCTAATTACAACCAGGGTCATAGAAAGCTTGTTTGCAGCAGGCTGAGCACTGCAGTGCTCATGTGCATGGATCAGGCTCCGTTCTGCTTTAGCGAGAGGTAAATCAGCCGTCGGAGGCTCCTGCTGTCAGATGCACGTTAAGTAATTGCACACTTGAGTATGTGGTGCTTACTGGTGTAATGCACTGCTGAGGATTTATTTTGATCCCGTGTTGAAGGCCTTCACTAATTTTGGAGGAGTTTTTCCCAAGGGGGGTTTGTTTGGTGCCAGCTTGAACAGAAAACAGAGATGCTGTAGAGACCAGGCTCCCTGGAGGAGACCTTGCCTGCCCTCCTTTGGTGCTCTTCCATTTCAAAGAGGAGAAAATAACTGTAAAGCAGTGGGGTCAGGCTGCAGCAGCAGCAGAAGACACCAAATTGAGTCAAATATTTTTTCTGCCTGGTGCGACCCATGGCAGCCTGGCCAGCTCCAGATGCTCCTGTGGCTGGAGGAGCAGAGGGGGTTTCTCTCAGCCTTGAAACGACTCAGCAGCCGGCTGGGCACCACAGCCCTTGTCCTGCTGCTTGCTCCTTCTGGCCCTCCCAGAGCAAGCAGCAAGGGTGCTGGCACCCAAGCATGGTCTCCAGGGAGAAAACCAAAGAATTTGGCTACACACACTCCAAGGACAGCCCAGGATGATTTGAATGAGCAGATAATGCTGTTTCCTTGTTTTCAAACTGGACTTCTGACATTTTTTCCCCCTCTGCTTCTTTTTGACTCCTCCTTATTCCTTCTGTTCGAGGAGTGGTGAGCATCGCCCTCTGCTCATGCCCTGTGGCCAGAGAGCCCACTTTCCCTCAGCACCGCATGGGCAGTAGGTGCAAAAACCCACCACTGAATCCCAGTCTGTGTTTGCAGCACTTAACTCTTGGGTCATAAATAATAACAACTCTTGAATGTTAAACTTCTATTATCCCTTTACGATGGATTTAGGTCTTTTACAGCCCTTTGTATTTCTAGATTTCCAAGTGTTTTACCAGGGTGGTTAATTCTGATTATCCTCATTTATAGAATCATTGAATCATTAAG
>VZTV01108581.1:0-23150 GCA_013400875.1 Anhinga rufa
CTGGTGTAGGACAGTCTGAGATTAAGCTGCCACCAAAGGGACACTCAGCCCTGGATGCATGTTGTGCCCTTGCTTGCAGAGGGCAAGCCTGTTTTATGATTGCAGGACAATCTCCAATGAATTTACACTGACTGTGAAACCCTCTCTTAGCCATCTTTTGCTTCCTGGACTAGTGCAGGCTGGTGTGAATAATATTAATATGAACCTTCCAGTTCATTATAAATCAATTCACTGGCTTCAATAAACTTACACAGTGTCAATAGGAAAGTTCCTTTATACAGACTTCAGCCACAATAAAAACAGCAGGACTTAGAATTGATATAGGTGTTTCAGTAACATCGATCATGTAGACATGCCCACTGACATTGTATGTGGTCCCTGTGTCTCCACAACTGCAGGGACTGAGATGGCAACTCCTTGACACTGGTGCTATTTACCTAAATTGTTAATCTACTGAAGATAAATAGGTGTTAAGAAAAACACCAGAATTTTAAAATGCCTGCCTGAGGTGCTTTCTTTCCTCAGCTTCCCTCCACTTGGGTCTTATGACCTCACCATTTCATTAGTTCTTTTCTTGCCCACAACAGGCTTGAATGACCAATAGAAGGATTTGTCAATGTAAAGAGTTAAAAAATGAAAATATTTTTCAGGCTTTCTTTATATACTGCAAAAAAACCTCCAAAAGGGCACAACTCTATTTTCCCCATCACCTCTAATTCCTATTCTGGTTTTAAGCAAGTCTAATGAGTCAGGTGCTCACAAGCACTGCAGAGCCCCAAAGGCCCCAGTGCAAGGCCCTACACCATCCAGCACTGCGTGAAGCAAGCAGAGCCCATGTGGGAAGGGGTACTCTTTCTTGGGTAGAAATGCCTCTGAGCTAAAGCTGCCCAGGAAGGGTCCCCTACAAAAAACATTGCTTCCACAAATCCCTACAGAAAAATATTTTGCTGTGTTTAACAAGCCCTTGTCTGCTTGAATAGCCTTGGGCCTCCACATAACTACTATGATGTACCAACAATTCCCCAACATGACACTTAGAAAAAACTCTCCTCTGAACTTCTGTGGCCTCATCAACAGCAGACATACTGCTGGGCCTCATGATCTCCAGTGGACTGGGTGTGCTAGGGGACAGAGGGCAGCAGGAGGGCCTTGCCTGCAGTGGCAGGTAGTTGTAGGCATCTGAAGTGCATCCCTCATGAGACTCCATGGGCAATGAAGCAGTTGTGAAGATAAATGTGTGACTAAGTAGAGGCAAACATTTTGAAAATTTGAATTACAACAAATGTTTTTGAAGAACTTTACTGGTATGTGAAGTTTCAAATTTTTTTGTTGTTGTTATTCCTGGTTCTAGATGAAAATACATGTGGAACTGTTGCAAAAGCCTGCAGGACAGAAAGTTCTGTCTTCTCTCAGCTCTGCTTGAAGGTTGTCTAAAGGTTGTACTGTCTTATCTGGCACCAGGCTTTTAGTAAGCAACCAGCATCACTGTTTTCTTTCACTTACCACAGAAAAGCTCATACCATTATGAAGTTCCAGCCATTTAAGATATTACTCTACGAAAGAAGGGATGTATCAGCTGAATTTGAACCAGCTCAGTGAAATAGCCCTCAAAGTTTGAGTTGGATAAAAATCATAGGAAATAAACAGCTCTGAAGGCAGAAGGCCAAAACAAGATTTAAAGGCTTTTGAACTCTATCCAGACAAGATCAGGGGAAATTAAAATGATTTTCTAAGAGCTGGCTCCTGGCAGGTATATTTTAAAGTAGTCTCTCCTGAAACCTTCCCTTCTGTGCTTCGATCTCTCACAGCTTTGCTGTGAATATGGTTAATTAGATTGTGGAAAGAAAATCTTTAGGAATATAATCTACCTTCTTTCCTTATATAACACTCCTATCACCTTGTATCTAAGGTCTTCGCAGACACTGATAAGTTTATCCTGTCTCACTCCCTTCCTTTGCCCTCTGTGAGCTGAGGAAGTAGGCTTTTCCAGTTTTCCAGCAGGAGCTGTAAAGATCTCACTCTTCCAAAGACTAGGTCTCTGTCTGTTGCGTGCAGCTGCCTTCACTTACAGAGGGCTTCCTCCTATCACCTTCCCTTCCTAGCTTTGGCTGTGGAGGAGAATTTGGGCTTCTCCCCTAAGCCCTTTCTCTTTCCGTTTCCCATTTTTTATCCTCTGCACAGCACTGTAGATATTTCTTTTCCCCTCTGTCCATGTTGCCATCTCTTACCCCTTCAACTCCTCTCTATCAGCCTTCCTTTCTAATTTTAGCTCTGGATCCTCTTGCTTCTTTTCATCACTATTCTTCATCTGAGACTTCAGCTTCAATATTGATAACCTTCTTGATTTGCAGCTTCTTCATTGTTGTTTTCTCGTGTTTTGATTACACTCGTAGTTCCGTTGTAACTTCTCCTGTTCATGAAAGGGACCACTCACTCTACTTCCTCTAGCCAAATACAGCACTCAGCCAAACACCCTGATGTGTTTTCAGGAGCAGTGCAAGTGTTTTACAAAATGGAGACCAGTGTGCCCAAGATCCACTGGTAGTTGTTATTTCCATATTGCCTAGCATGGTCTTCCTCAAATACTTGATGCTGCCACAGCAACTGCCACAGTTGGGAGAGATTTTATGCGTAGCTGAAGAAGAGGATTCAATGTGCTGAGCGGCGTACTGGGACCAAGGGAAAGGAGGGAAGGAAGAGTCTCTGGCCATTTTGCTACCTTTCCATTCCCAGATTTAATTTCTACCTCCGTATCAATGTATCATTTGAATTTTTTCTTCCTCTTTATTGGCCTTCTCTTCCATCTTCCTCATCTGTAACTTTTGTCTCATTTCATCTGCAAATGCTTCTTATCTGCTCTCCTTCTCTGACCATACCACCTGATGCTTCGTTTCATGACATGAACTCTTATATGATCTTCCTTTAGCTTACTCTTCAGCATGTTAGTCTCCTCTGGCTCTTCTCTGACAATAAGTCTTATCTTAGGAAAAAAAAAGAAATAATAATCTTGACTCTGCTTCTCCAACACCACACCCTCCCATTCTCCTCCTTTTTACCTTCAGCTTGATTGAATATGCTGCTTGAGGTCAACGCCTGAAGTACTTTCCTCCATTTCTACCCTAGACTCTTTCCAATACCTCTCTTAGCAATCCACAGAAAAAAAAAAGAAGGACCTTAGTGATCTCATCACTGTCAAAGATGTCACCCTTCTCGATCTCTCAGGTGTCTTCAGCATAGCTAAAATCTTATTCTCTCATCTCCTCAAGTTTCTCCTTTTTCTCTAGCAACTTCTTATTTTTGAGATACCTCACTTCTCTGAGATTCTGCCTCAGATCACTTTCTTTCCTCCCTCTTCAAAGTATACTTGGGTAATCCCAGCCATATCCATTTTTATGGTATTTTATGCTGTTTGTCAAAACAGCCTGAGATGCAGATTTTTACTGTTGTTATTATCACCATTGATACTGATGTGTTGGTGCTTAAATGTGAGTTGAACTCTTTTGATAATCCACATTCAGATTGCTTGTCTGTGATCATGCAAGAATGATATAACAGAACTAAAACAGAACTAGTATTTCTGATTTCTCTTGTCGTTCCTCTTCAAACCATTGTCCCTACAGACAATACTGTGGATGCACAGAATTCCTTCATTAACTCCAAAATGTACGTTATGACTCTTTGCTTTTAGTATGCTTATTCTGCTTCTTTGTATATGTCTTGCTCCCTGGAATACCTCATTCCTTGTACAAATATCTCACTACTAGGTTAAGGTCTTGCTCCTCTTTGATCTTTCCATGGCACTAGGAGTACTCCTGAAATGCTTGGCAGTTAATAGCTGATCATTGATTTAAGTGGGAAGTGAGAAACCTGAATATTTTATCGGATCTGGGCCATGGTAGCCCCCTTAGGGAGCTTTTATCCACATAAACTCAGAGTGTCTGCCTGGCATGCAAAAGGTATCTGTCTCTGCTTGAGAGATCTACAATACAAGTACTGACAGACAATATCTAGTTTCATATTATATGAATAGACAGGGAGAAGCCAGGTCAATTCTGCTCTCTCAAGGGTTTTTCTTCTTTGGAGTTGTAACTTCTTACCAGACTGTAACTTCTAACCAGACTTCCTCCCTTGCTCCAGGGTGTCACAGAGTGAGGCTGTCTCTCTGACTCTGGAATCACCCTAACCAGTCAGCACTGTCACTCCATGGAGCAGTCTCCCACAGCCCCTACTTTGGAGGTGCCGCTCATGCCCAGGGCAGGGTGTGCAGACAGGAGCAGCCAGGGGCCTACTTCTCAGGTGCACCAGAGTTGGGTGGTAAGATATTTACACTCTGTCTGTTAGAAACACTGACAACACTAAATTCATCTGGAAATGCAGCATCTCCAGCAGTAAAAACTACCATTTGCACCCTGGGTGAGAGGCTGGAAGACTAGGTTTCATTCTGCACTTTGCTGGAGAGTTCCCTGACCACCAGGCTTTAGCCTAGCTTCACCCACGTGGGTAGGAGAGGAGCACTGCCCATCCTTGCCCAATCTCAAGTTGTGTCACTGTGCAGAAAGTTACTTAAGTTACTTAAAACACAAAGCCTCGCTCACAAATAAAGATTCGTGAAAAGAACAGGCAAGAAGGATCTTGACTTGGTAGCCCACTGAAAGTGTGGGGATTAAGGGAAAGGAAATTCTTGTTTGCCATGTAATGGCCTAAGGAAAGAAGCCCAAACTGAAGCGTAGCAGGTCTTTCAGTCCTTCATGAGGGCATAAAGATGTCAAAGCATGGGTCCAACAGCTACTTTTGGTTGGAAGAGTGAGGTTTCAACGGCTTTTCTGCCTAGGGAAGATTGTGCACAGAAGGCAATTTACAACACTCAGGGGACCCAATGCTCACTTCCCTTGTGAACACTCACTCTAAGCTAAAAAGAAAATTTGAGAAGAGCAGCTTACTCTGATGTTGAAGCAAGCTACCAAGCACATGGTGCAGTCTCTATGTAGGTCTGCGCTACACAATGGAGTGCAGTGCAGGGATACCCAAGTCAGTAGTAGGACTGGACTAGCCAATCTGAAGTTGTTGCAAAAAAAAGGTTCCAGTAGACATACTCTAAAGGTGGGAACTGCATGGACAAAACCTCATGCAGAACCAGTTAATACAAGGCAAGGAACAATATTTCAGCTGCTGGCTGCTTTGGTTGTTTCTCTGTTTTTGTTTTTACTTTACAGCTGGAGACAACTTTTATAAAATCCCTTCTCAAAACATACACCAGATTTCTGGCCTCCTATACATATGGTTAATTCTGGCAGGATGTCAAGAGAATTCTAAGGGTAATAATTTCACATAAAAGCAGAAAAAGTGATCCAATGTGTTAATATAATATTTGTGATACTATTTATTTTGAGATCACCATAACATTTTACCAAATCCAGTTTTATATTTGTCATATTTTCTCTTTTTTTTATCTTTGATACCTGATTGTTATTTTGTCAGTTTTATCACTGCTTTATTGTATTATAGAAGCATTTTATATTTCAATTTGTACCAACATTCAACATTATTTATTTGCATATTCCTTTGTGGTTTTTTTTATGAAAGTAATAAAAAGTTTAAACATTAAAGAATATTGGGCAAACCCTTTCTTCTTGTTTCAGTGCTGAGAATGGATTTTTGCAGTGGTCAATGCATTAGCATCATCTAGAGACAGCATTCAGTCTCATTTTCTAGTATTGGAATTGCTTTAATTCTAGGTCATGTGGAGAAGCTTTACTGAGGACCTGGAATCACCAGGAGCTGAGGTTTCGAAGGTGTGTGCTTTCAGTGACACACTTCAGGAGTTACTTAGGTGCCTGTCTCAGTGAGTTTGATCCCTGGAGCATCAGAATTGCAAATGAACCGAGTAAGAGTTTTTGATGGTCAGCACCTCTGAAATTCGTGCATCGTTTAGGCTTCAGTTGCCAGGTTGGACTCTAATAGAAAACGAAGCTTAGAAACAAAACCAGCTTTCTCCTGTGATGGCACCATATTTATCCTCAAGGTATCTTCCCAGAGAAAGATTCAGAGGTCATAAAAAGTAGTATGTATGTATGAGGTCTCAAACTCCCTTTACATATGCAGAGGAGAAACCACATTATTCCATTATTCTATTTAAAAACTGGGGGTTCCCTCTTTGTCTCAGAAAGTACAGTCACACTTCTGTTTCTCTCCATGTCCTTTCTATGCCTGCAAAAATCAGCGAGGAGGAGCAGGAGAAGTAGAGACTGGAAAGAATCTATCCTGAGAGGGGGACAGAAGGGTGGGAGGGAAGATATGGCAGGTATGATTTTTTTACTGTCTTGCATACTAAACAGATGCAAATTCAAGAAGACACATAGAAACAAAAATCTCTGGGAAAAGATTACCAATGGATTACCTCAGAAAGTAAATTGGGAACTGTTTTCAGTAACAAAGACCATGAAATATCAGATGTCTGGGACCTTCTTGGGTGCTGCAAAGGAGGTTAAGCGTCTACATTCTACACAGCAGTTCACACTACCAGCCGCCTTTGACTGCCAAACCCTGTCAGTAGAGTGAAAAAATCATGGCACTTAAATGTTCATAGTAACCTTTTCAAACAGTGCAATATAAATAATTGTGGCAAAGAATAGATGGATAGATAGATAGATAGATAGATAGATAGACAGACAGACAGATGGGTGACTTTTGTCTGTAGAATTAATTATGAATTTGGATAAAGAAGCATTTCTTGTACAGGTGACTTCATACTCTCCAAGCCAGCCTGCCCGATGGAGAAAACATTTTCTCCTTTCTGCTTACTAAAAAAGAACCAAACCAAACCAATCAACCGACCAACCAAAAAACCCCACTTTTATTTATTCCTTCAGGAACATGCAAATCCAACTTCTGCTTAGAGGAAAGCCAAATGCACTTAAGCAATGTGTATAATATGAAGAAAAAAATGCAACTGTCTTTATGTTAATACAATTAACATTGCCTATTAACTAGGACAGTAATGCAATCAGGCAAAATATGAGGCAGAATCTCTTATATAACAAACAATAACTTGTGGAAAAGTGCCACAGGTAAGAGAAGAGAAAACAAAATCTGAACAGTGAATATAATGTCATGTGCCCAAATTTACATCTTACAGCATCAGAAAAACTGTCACAGTTATTAGTGTGAAAAGCCCAAGGAAGGCAATGACAGCAAGATGGCACTTGACCTTCAAGAGTCCCATACTGGGGTTTGCATTTTAATGCCTCAGAACACACACTTGCCTGAGACCCAAGGAATCTATGCACTGGGAAGGGAGGTTTATATGATGAAAGACAGGTAGACCAGTGATGGTCTATTAAGAAGTGCCAGGAGCAGAAAGGCATTTAGGAGAGATCTGGAAAAGCTTCCACTTTAAATCCCTCAGACTCAGTGGAGTAGAGGCTGGTGGCAGCAAAGCACTGGTGATGCTGCGAAAGTCAAGTAGCCATTCATCACTGTGGCATGGGAGAAGTTGCATAAAGGATCTGAAAAAGCCCTCCAAAGCACCCTGAACCCAGGCAGTGATTATGTCAAGCATTTGACCCACTGAAACCACTATTAACCTCTAACAGAGGCACAGTTGTACAGCCGAACATTCACAATGTTAGTTGTGTTTAAACAGCTTCCAGTAAAGATGACACAGGCCTATTAGAGGAATTTGCACATTCCCGCTGGAATTGATGGGATTCTTTCATGTATTTATCCTCAGCCTTGGCTGCCAACTTCATCTTTACAGTTCTTATTCCTTATTTTCCCTGGGAACCTAATAAATGAAATATTGTCCCCACAGATTTATTCTTTCCTATTTGAGGAAATTTGGTTTGGTGAGGGCGGGCTGGCCTATGCTACGGATTTCCTAAATGGTTAGTTTAAATATGTATATTTAAAAACTTGGCGGTGAGCCTTAGTTTGGGGTAGAAAGAAAGCACTCTGTTCTATTTTTCCTTTCAAGCACATCAAGGAAAAGATAGTAAATGTCATTCAAAATGCATCGCCAATCCTGACAAATTCTCCAGTACCCTGAAATCCCTGTATCTCCATGTCTGTGCTTTCCCTTCTTTAATGCTAACACATCACCTCTTTTCTCCAGCATTTCTTTGTGTGACTCCATGTATATGCTCAGGGGATGCCGGGAGAATAAAGTTGTCCTTCCCTACACAAGAACCAATCCCAGCAGGCTGGGCTCCACTCTGGCTCTGAAGCTGCCTAATGCCACTAAAATCAATAGAGTTATCCTCATTTGCAGCAATGGGAGGCAGTGTCAGGTCTTTTCCTGCCTTGGCAGTCATCAGCTCTGGCTCAAAGCCATGAATCAAATGGCTTATCCTACGTGCAGTGAACTGACACTGCTGCTGGACTAGTGACTGGTGGGACCAGCTGGAACCCAGACAGGCTGGAAAGAGATAATGCAACAGGAGGGACCACCTCTCTCACACACACACACATATGCACAGACACAAAAGGGTGACAAAAGTATTGTTGTCAATCTGTTGATTTGGCCATCTTACTTCTTAAGAGCCATAACCACTGAAATGTACCATTTATAAACCAAAAAGGGACCATAAGGACTATTACAAGATAATTTTTTGAAATCACTGCCCTATCATTCCAGAATAACTTCACTGCATTTAACTGAAATCAGTGGAATTACCCTAGCATAAAATGGAAGTAATCTGCTGCTGAATCAAGTCTTTTGGGAATAAAACACAAAAACATGGGTGTAGGAGACACCACATACCCAGCTTAACAGGAGTGGACCAGAGACAGAAATAAACACAGTCCTTGTCATTTTCTAGGTGAAGGCACAATGATAACCGTTAGGTGGACAGCTGTTTGTCGTGCTCCACTTCTGAGTATTTTATAGCAAAATGAAACTAACTAAATTAGTCACTAACTATGTTCCTAGAATTTTTTGAAGTAAGTTCTGTTTATAACCTTTACCTGACATCAGAAACCTTTTAAGGTGTTTCAAACAAGGTTTGAAATAGGTAGACTGGTTTTGCTTCTTTGCCTTCTCAGGGCTCAGCACTCTGGTTTTTTTGGCAGCATCTTTTTATTTTCTTGTAGAATTCAAGCATTACTACTCACAAAAGCATACCCAAAATCAGCACCCCTACGTATATTTCAAAGAAACCAAGCTTACTATAGCATCTGCCTGATCCTAGATCTCTTGATTAGTTTTTCTTGGTTGCCTGAATTGTGTCCTGGGTACCTACAAGTAGTCACAGGCACGTTTCTCCTGAAATTCTGCATTGTGTTCAGAATAATCTTGTCTCCAGTTCCCCAAATACTTCTTTACGATGTTTTAATTCAGTATTGACACTGCAGCCATAAGGTCTTGATGAGGAGTTGTGTAATGCAATAGAAGGAAGAGTTATGACTGTGGCACTGTAGGATCAGCAACACTGGCACATCAGCTGTACTTTGGCAGCCAAATGCAGGCTGCAGGGAAAAAATGTGGAAAGGCTATCACATAAGAACTTCACTTTTAAAATGACCAGCCTTGTAGTACAGCCATGGTGAATAGGCTTCTCCTAAGCGTTCTTCTGAGAGTGAGGTTTTGACCTAACTATTGCCAACCCAACCCCTGCCTCTAGCAGGATCATTTTTTTCACTCTTTGCTAAGAGGTTTCCTTCAGCTTCTTTCACACAAGGTGAGCAGCACCACTGAATATCTCAGGAGTCAGGGGAAATTAAAACTCTTGGCCTACACTGATTCCTTAGGTCAACATTTAACCAAAGCCTGAAGGCTCTCTTCCTCTTAAGCGACAGCTACTATCCCTGTTCCCACTCTTTCTTTGCAGCCATTGGGTATGTTAATGCAACAGACTGGCAGCACTGAAGGCAGAGATCATGCAGGCAGAGCTAAACTAGCTTTAAACCGGACAGCTCATATATCCCTAATGGGTGAATCTGACATAGCATGGATCTGAGTGTGAGCAACTTCAGCACCTCCAGCCTAAGGTGCAATCCATGCCTTACTGTGTCTTGCTGCAGCTGCACTGAACAGCACCTGAGCTCGGTAGTGTAAAGCTAGTTTAGCTATGCTACCTAGAGTAGTAAGGTAAATTACTTTAGTAAGTAGTAAGGTAAATTACTTTGAGATACCAGGATGATCAGGGGACTGGAGCATCTCCCTTATGAGGAAAGGCTGGGAGACCTGGGTTTGTTCAGCCTGGAGAAGAGAAGACTGAGGGGGGAATCTCATCAATACTTATAAGTATCTGAAGGGTGTGCATCAAGAGGATGGGACTGGACTCTTTTCAATGGTGCCCAACAACAGGACAGGGGGCAATGGGCACAAGTTGGAACACGGGAAGTTCCACTTAAATATGAGAAGAAACTTCTTTCCTGTGAGGGTGCCAGAGCAGTGGCACAGGCTGCCCAGAGAGGCTGTGAAGTCTCCTTCCCTGGAGACATTCAAACCCCGCTTGGATGCAGTCCTGTGCCCCCTGCTCTAGGTGTGCCTGCTCACGCAGGGGGGTTGGACAAGATGATCTCTCGAGGTCCCTTCCAACCCCTACCGTTCTGTGATTCTGTGAAATGACTACTATATGTCCTCTTAGGGACATGGTTTAGTGGTGGACTTGGCAGTGTTAGGTTTACAGTTGGACTCAAGGATCTTAATGGTCTTTTCCAACCTAAATGATTCTATTCTATGTTTCTATATTACACAGAAGTCACTGAAATGTAAACCAGTCTTCACATTTCTCTAGATGCTGTTTATCACCGCCTTCAACAAACCTGTTGCTCACGATGTCTTGTGATACTGAAGTATGCTCAGCACCCTAGCTGCCCTGGAAGGTGGAATTTGGATACAATGGCAGGCAGACTCCAGCTAAAGACTGATGAAAGATTTGGGTTCAGCAACAGGATCTTCAGAAAGAGGAGCACAGATCCTGAAATCATAGACTGGGATTTTGGAGGAGACTCCATGCAACATAGGAAGGCTAAATTTCATTGTATCCTGTGAGAAAAACACCAGGATGGAAAGAACTTGGCAAAATGTCAAGCATGAGTAGAGACCTGATAAGACTCCTTCTACAAAATTAATGTGAAATAACTTTGGGTTTCTTTTCAGTGTCGAGAGAAGGTTAGGGTCAGGTTTTTCTCTCCTTCTGAAGTGATGCCCTGATTCCTTTTTACATTTCTATAATAAGCTTCTATGAATTCCAATAAAATAATCACCTGCAGGATTCAGTTTTATTGCACTAGACAAATGCATCATTTTTACTCCAATTTAGAAAAAGTATTACAGCCATGTGTAATAGTCCAGATCCTCTAAAAAATGGAACAGTCATTTAATTTAACAGCAAGTCTTTTCTCCATCAAAAGGCTAGAGACATCACCACTATCCAGGTTTTTCTTAATTACAGCATATGGCAGGAAAAATTCTACAAATAATCATGCTTGTGCTGTAGTTTGAAAATTGCCATCTCCCACTGGCTATATGTACCTCAACAAAAGAATCTAGTACAATCTCTGGAAAGGAATTGAAACATTGTCCTACCTCAGGCATACTCCCTTCCCATCGTCTTAGGACACTTAAAAAGGAAATGAGACCCAGGTTGAGAACCTCTTCACCTAAAAAGGTTCAACCTCATAGCTCCCACTTCTGAGGAAAGGCACTTAGCCATGTTATCTCATATTAAGCTTATGAGCAGGCCTATGTTATAGAGGCCACCAGATTGTCACTGAGGTATAAAGTGCCTTTTGAGCTGAAGCTGTACTCATGGACTCCACCATTAACACTATCATTAACTCCAACGTCAACACCGTTGACAGTTATCATATGTATCCTCCTCATGAACTGAGTAGAGAAAATACCAGGGAGAAAAATGAAGGAGGTTTAATTTTTAACAGTTGATCAGTTTTTCCCTTGATTTTGAATCACACACATCAAGACAGTTTTCTAGGAAGAAACACAAAATAATGTTTTGCACTGCCATGTAAGATAAAACCCCATAAGAGATAGTTTGAGGAGTTTGAGTCAGAGTGAAGTTCCCTTACTCTGACTCAAATCAAGTCCACAATGGTCAATATTTGTCCTGTTGTGAGGTGCCCTATGTGAAGGTCCTCACTACCTCTAGGTCTAACTAATAGTTAGACCAGTGCCTGCAGTGCTGCATTTTGCACGCAGAAGAGGATACTGCCACATCAATGCATTCATCAAGTGGCTTCTCCACTCTGGCACACAGAAATAATTCCCTGAGAGTGTCAACAGAGACTCCACATGCGTTCAGCAGCAGCCGATCAGACAGACCAAATGCCTAACACCCTTCAGCTGTATTCTCTTTGAAGGTGGGTGAGGCAGCCTCTTTTGTTTAAGCCCCAAAATACAGTGAAGTGTGTTTAGACCATAGTCATTCACTCAACGTACACACCTCATATGATAATAGCCTAATGCATTGGTGTCCTGGTTTCAGCTGGGATAGAGTTAATTTTCTTCATAGTAGCTAGTATGGGGCTATGGTTTGGATTTGTGCTGAAACAGTGGTGATAATGCGGAGATGTTTTAGTTGTTGCTAAGTAGCGCTTACACTAGTCAAGGACTTTTTCAGCTCCCCATGCTGTGCCGGGTGCACAGGAAGCTGGGAGGGGACACAGCCGGGACAGCTGACCCCAACTGACCAAAGAGATATTCCACACCATATAATGTTATATTCAGTATATAAAGCTGGGGGAAGAAGAAGAAAGGGGGGAACATTGGGAGTGACGGNGGGAGCAAGCGGCTGCGTGGTGCTTGGTTGCTGACTGGGGCTAAACCATGACAATTGGGAACGGAAGAAGTCTGATCCAACAACTTCTTTTTCAGTTTGTGGAAGAATAATCTTAATACCTCTGTGTACTGAAATCTGAAATGCTCCCAGAGCCCTGAGGACAAAGCATCAGATGTCATCAGGAGGAACATGGGCTGCCGTGCTTTATACAGTTCCCTGAGTTTACTAAATCTGTCGGTAATGCTGCCAGCACCACTGTAGAAAATCCCTGTGCAGACAGAAAGCCCATGTTATATTGGCCACAAATAGCTATCCTGCACTGGTAACTTTCAAGATCTATCCATGTTTCCAGGACTGGATAGATGGGCATAACCAGTGTATATATCATTCAGTTCAATCCTTCATGAGGCTGTTCTTTTTATAGTGCTCCCATTCAGAATGAATTTGGTGCTTTCAAAGTTGGGCATTAATTGTTTCTTAATAAGATATCATCATAAAACATGCAATTTAGTGCTTCGTTTCTTCCAATTTCCATATAGGAATCTGTCTGTGCTAAATTCAAGCTTTAATCCCCCTGGCCCTTCTTGTAACTGGTGCTATAGACTATGAAGGGTTACCGACCCATAACAAATAAATTAATAAGCTTGTGTAATTATATTTGGGTCATTTTATTTCGAACCATGAAATCAAAAGCTCTGTTCACATTAGTACAGGAATTGCTGTAACTGGCCATTGGGGCTCCCTTGATACGCCATCTGCGAATGCAGCAAACTGGCACATGTTGGACAGAAAGAATCCATGCTCATAGCTAGCATGCATGATTTTTCCATTACTTTTGCTGGACATAGACCTCAAATGACATTTCTATCCATTCCCTGTCTCAAAACAGTAATTCTGCCTTACACCATAATCTTTGTCTTTTGCAGTCAACAGTTGCTGAAAAGTCCTCACATCGCTACTGATTAGTAGATCAGATTATCTGTCTTGGGGTGAAGTGCAGAATGTATGGGCACAGCCACAAAGGGGACTCCTACAAAGCAGAGCTGTGCTTCCCATGGGAAAATGTATCGCAGCACTGTTGGCTTATCCCATTCCTCTTGGCCTCCTACACATCTTCTGGTGGAAGGACACACTCTTTCTGCCAACTTGAGTCACTGGAAGTTCTTACTTGGCTCTTCTCCCTATGTAGCACTTTCCTTCTTACCTCCCTGCATCCCCACCCTCACTGTTGCTTTGTCTCTGGACTTCTTGCTCTTGGTTCTATTTTACCTCATGATCACCTTAAATTGGAGGCCTGGGAAAGTTTTGCAACTTGCATTGCTGCTGTCCCCAGCTGATCTTGAAAAACAGTTCTGACTTCCAGACTTTGTAATGTGGTCACACAAGATAAGGCTGGTAGGGTTAACTTCTGTGTTACTATAGTCATCGCTGTAGCCACCTTGGTGTCTGTAATCCTTCAGCACGGAGCTATGAGGAAGGTTCTTCCTGCCCCTGCTGAGTGCTTGAAAGGCCAAAACAGGACAGTCATTCCATGTATTATTTCCCCGCTTCATAGACTTGCGGAATATTATTTCTGCCCATAGCTACTGTTCTGGTTTTGGCTGGGATAGCGTTAAGTTTTTTCATAGTAGCTGGTATGGGTCTATAGTTTGCATTTGTGCTGGAAACAGTGCTGATAATACAGGGATGTTTTTGTTACTGCTGAGCAGTGCTTACAGAGTCAAGGCCTTTTCTACTTCTCACCCCACCCCACCAGCGAGCAGGCTGGGGGTGCACAGGGAGCTGGGAGGGGGCACAGCCGGGACAGCTGACCCCAAATGATCAAAGGGATATTCCACACCATTTGACGTCATGCTCAGCATATAGAGCTGGGGGAAGAAGAAGGAAGGGGGGATGTTTGGAGTGATGGCGTTTGTCTTCCCAAGTAACTGTCACATGTGATGGAGCCCTGCTTTCCTGGAGATGGCTGAACACTTGCCTGCCCATGGGGAGCAGTGAATGAATTCCTTGTTTTGCTTTGCTTGCGTGCGCGGCTCTTTCTTTCCCTATTAAACCGTCTTTATCTCAACCCAGGAGTTTTCTCACTTTTACCCTTCTGATTCTCTTCCCCTTCCCACTGAGCGGGGAGTGAGCAAGCCACTGTGTGGTGCTTAGTTGCTGGCTGGGCTTAAACCACAACAGCTAGAAACTTTCTGGACAGCCTGTCAATTGACTGACCACCCGGCATCTCTTGAAAAAGACAGCTGCACACAGCTGCCTTGTGAGGTACGTCAGCCAGCATTTTCTGGTTGTGAATTGCCCACACACCATGCCGAGGAAGAGGGGGAGCACGTGTGGATCCTAGCTGTGAAAACAGAACTGGAAATGGCTCCAGAATGGAAGATTAGTTCACTGCATTGCTTATGATGTATTAGTCAAAAAATGGTAGAGACAAGCATCTACAGCTGCATGGACTTCACAAACTTAGCAGGGCTACATATGAATATGCATTAGTAACACAGCAACTTTTAGACCATGAGTTAGTCCATCAGTGGCTATAAATGTGACAGCCCTTATGCAACCTCTGCATAAAAAGTCTCAAAAATGGCTCCTGGGTGATAAAAGGATGCGCCAAAGGAAAGATCATGCTGTATGTGCCCTGTGCTTATATACTTTTCCTAAGTGTCTTCTGCTAACCCTGTCAGCCTGAGCATATTGAGCTAGATGGCCCTCTAGTCTAGGAGAAGAGTTCTTATGTCCTTCTAAAGCAGGATCTATGGAGAGGTAAGTTACTCTGGCAGAAAAATGACATATCTTTCCCAGTGGCTGTACAGCAGAAATGCCTCAGTTCTGCCTTCAGAAAGCTAGCTCGAGTTCCCACCCGCTGCAGTGCAACTTGTACTTGAATAGCTGAGGGCAGACCTTCTGGCATTCACATTTCTATATGCTTAACCTAAGCTGAGAATAGTTTACCTGTCTGGAATTTTGGATGCGGATGCTTCATACAAGGGTGATTTTTAGCAGATGTAGGCATTTTCTGTTTATAAAGTTAGCAATGATTTTGGCACAGGATGTTTTGTGTGCAAGAAAGCCACTGAAAGAAAATATGAACAAGAAATTAAAGTAAATCTAACCAGAAATGAAAGTAGCTGCCAGCTTCCAAGACAGCATTCCGGAAGTTTAACTGTGTGGTCATCACTCTTTTAAATGTAAACCATAAAGAGTTTGGCAAGAGAAAAAAAAAAACCAACACTTGGTGTCACATTAAGGGAAAGAGAAAGAAGAGATTTTGTCATTTAGTGGCAACTTTCCTTGAACATCTTTTTTTCTCTGTGTCCAGCCCTTGCAAGTGCTGTAAGGCATGGGGGACGTCAGGTCCATTGCAGACTTGGTGGATCAGCCAACAGGGGGCAGCCAGAGGACAGGAATTAGCATCAGAGCCTGACACCCCTTTATTTCAGAGCCCAGAAAAGCAACAGTCAATCAGCCTACCAGGAGCCTGTTACTTGGTCTCTAGACTGATTCATTAGACAGACACCTCCCTCCCTGGCTCATCATTTCGTTATGACACAGGAAGATGTCAGCCTTTCATGGGACAAAAGGACATTCTTAGGAATGCAAAGGACTGAAATATCATCTCATACCCTGGCACACTTCCAGGACACCAAGGATGTGCAGTCTCCTTAATCACAAGTCCTTTTTTGGTCCTGCTGCATTTTAAGAGACTAGTCCGACTCAAAGATGATATCAAGTTCGCCTAAAGTAGCCTGGAGGATTTGCATTTGAAAGCCACCAGTCCAAGCTGGTCACCAGGCCAAACTGGCCTTTCTTAAATTAAAAACAAAAAGAAGGGTCTTGCTAGACAGTACTCTCATTTGCTTCTCAGCTTTGCCCTTGGGAGAACACACTGCTGTCTGCCTCCAAGATAATATTTTTGGAAGGTACGTTCCTTTTATTTGGGCCAGGACATTAAGCAGACCACCAAAAGGACACACGCAAGCTATTTTGGAAGGCTCTGGTTTTGCTCTGCGGATGTAGTCACACAAGTGCACCTCTGCTTTATAGCTCTGTTCCTGTGCTGAAAGCTGGTGTTCAGGGGAGATCAAATTAATCTGGGCAGCTTGGCATCACAACTGAGACGGTTGCTGGGTCCCAGGGAAGATAAGACTGCCATGGCGTAATGTTGTCAGAGTATAATATTAGAGACCTGACAAGTAGAGGATTTCTCATAGGACCCTATACCTGTGGTGGACTCTCGAGCCAAACATGATCAGCTCTGATTTTCATCTCACACGTAGGATCGTTACATTTTAAATACAAATAAATGATAGATTACCCTCCTCCCTGTGAAACAAGAGGAGCAAGGAATGGAATATTACCCAATGAAATCACTAGAGCCTAGTCTTCAAAATGCTGCTACTGAACTCACCCTACTGTCATTTCTTCCTGGCTGCCGTGACTTTCTAGAGCCCTTTTTCAATGATTTCCTTGAATTTTAAACTCAAGTCTTCTACCTCTGTTTATGAGATGTAGCAAATTTTTCCCCCTCCCACAGGAGAGGTCCTGCATCTACCCCCACTGCTCCTTCCAAGGCACCTTATCTATTCACCTATTCTAATCTTCTTCTCTTTTATCACCCACAATTTTCATATTCTTTTATATTCTTAAGTAAAAAGACCTTTCCACTTCTCTCCTACCTTTACTTTTCTCAGACTCGATGTCAAAACTCATTTGTACCCCATAACTTTCTCTACTGCTGAACCCCACGTTTCTTGGCATATTCTAGCTCTGTTATTTGCCAACAGACATGACCAAAGAGTGGGAGCCACAGGCATGTTCAGAAACACTGTAAGTGGAAAAGAAAATTTTAATATAGTGGCATTTCAGCATGGGTGTCACTTCAGTTCTGTCCCCATCATTAATTCTAAAGGAGTCTTTCATCTCTGCAATTATTGTGTTTTCAAACTCTATAAAGGAAGTTTCTCAAAATGTTTAAGCGATTCAGAGCACATATCCTAGTCAAAAAGCAATCATGTCTCTTAAAAAAATGCTGATGGCCAAAGCATATTTGGAGGGTGGTTTCCTCTATTCACTGCACAAACTACTACATGCTAGCTGAGCCATGAAGAGATGTCAGCTTCTTGGAAACCCACTTTATAAGCAAGTCCCATTGCCTGCCTGAAAACTGTTCAGTCAGTCAGCCAAAGCATTCATTCCACTTCCTTTCTATTCTCTAAGGGACAGAGTTGGCCCTCTCCTATGTTCCCTTAGACACCTCAGATTTGTGTATAGCTAGAAAGAGACATGCTCACTAGACTCTAGAGGCATTTGTTAACAATGTTAGAAAAATAAGAGCGAGATACTCAAGGTCCATCAACGTATGTGAGACTGAGATGCCTCTAGCCCTGGAAGGGTGAAATACGTGTTTCTTTACACTTTGTTGCTTCAAGCCAACCCCAGTTTGTCAAAGTCAATGGCTGTCCATCCACCTCAGCATGCACTGCACTGGACCCCAAATCAATAACATATTTCAGAAATTCTCCTGAGAAAGAGCAGGAGCATTAGTGAAGCAGCACATGAATTAAAGCAGGCTTGATCCGCTTTAATGTGTGCTCTGAGCCTGGGGCCCACTAAGAACCTTCTGATCACATAATCTGCCTATCTGGAGGATCTGTATATATACAATGAGATAATCCTGGTAATCAAGAGTGTAGATAATAGCATTATTATTTTATTCCCATAAATATTTGAAAAGATACGTTTTCTTCTCCAGTGCAATCTGATAGGTAAAATTCCCACACTCTTTGAAAAGAAAAAAGACCTGCCAGAAAACTGCGGAAATGTAATAGGAATAAAAGCAAGGCTAAAATGTCTCAGAAAGCAAAACACACAAAGTAAAAACATTTTGACTGCATACATGTTTTCAAATCTTCAGGTGTAATCAAAAATCACTGAGAAAAAACATACAGATGATATTGTTTTATGAGAAGTGTCAGAAAAGCATAATCATATTCACACACTGTAGTTGTGTACCAGGAACCCTTGGACCATGGCAGGTAGAGGCAGAAGGCAAAAGAAGATGAAAGCGCAGCTGAGAGAGAAGCAGACAACTCCTTTTGTCCAAGGGAAGAGGAGCTGGGAATATTGGGGCAGCGGGGGACAGGAGAGAAAGTGTGTAGCCAGAGAAGGGCAGTCCAGGTCTGGCATGCTAGTGAGTGATCACAGCAGTTGCAGTCCTATTCTGGTGCCCCCGTAGAAATGCAGTATCTGTTTGAGCCCTACTTAGCCCATTATGTCACTACTAAAGCCAAAGAAAAATGTTGACAACTCAAAGACAGGACTGAAGGATGGAGCGTTACTGATATAGTTCAACTGGTAAGAGTGAAAAGCCTAAACCCCTCACAGGGCAGTAACAACACCAGAGCAGGAGCGACTTCTGTTAATTGGGTGAACTGTTTCTCCTAGCTATTGCTTCTCTGAAGAGAAGCATCTTTCTGAGTAGGAAGTAGGGAATTTCCTTCTGATCCAAAGGGAACTGTAGCAAGGACAAGAGGTCACTGCTATGAAAAAGCCACACAGGTTTGGGAATAGCAGTTATTGACAAACATCCATCCAGTGAGCGCCAGAATAATCCCCTAAGCCATTGAGGGAAAGTCAGGTCACCCTCCATTCCACACATCTCTAGCTGTGGTGTATTAATGGTCTGAATATGTTTGCTATTTCTACATAAGGGTAGTCTGTTCCAGTGATTTTGTTTTGGTATGTTATTTATAGTAAGATAAAAGTTCCCCCCCCCCCCAAAAAAAAAATAAAAAATCTCTGCAACGTAACCAGTTTCACAAACTTCTGCAGTCTTGGCCCACATTGTGTAGACAGGTCTTGGAAGAGAAGAACTTCCTCTACAGTCAGGAACTCCTGTTTCTTCTTGTTTTCAAATTGTAAATTAATAGTGAGGGATATGCCTACAAAACGACTGGATTTATTTGAAAATTAACACTGGAAACGGGCTTCTTAGAGTTCCTGCCATCAGGCTACAGCAAAACCACAGCGCTACAGCTTGAAATTGAACTTAAAGAATCATCTACATCATATACCATCTGCAGACCAGGAATTACTCACTGGGAGCTCTTGAGCTACAACAACAAAATAAACGTATATATTTCTGCCAGAAGGACTGTGCCAAAAAGAGCAGACTAACCAAGGAATATTTTTTGTTACATGGTATTTACACAATTATTACTGCTGTAGTCCCCCAAGTGACTGAGTTTTGCGTATCTTCTGGAAAAGTATTCAAGACACACAATATGAATCCTTATCCTAATTTCATTCATGTTAGTTGTTTGTTTTTTTTTGGTTATGGTTTTGGTTTTGGTTTGATCCACAATAAAGACAAGGGACCATTTGCAAAATCTGGATCGATTTTGCTTTTCAAATTCTCATGACATTCAGTGAAAGCTTAATCCAGCACTACTGAAGTCAGTAGAAGTTTTGCCAATGACTTCAATGGGGAGTAAGAATTTAATTATGCACTACTGAGTACTGTCAGCATTTGATTCTGGTACTTGCAAACACAGGATATGGGCCTAAACAGATTATTGTTAGTCCCCAAATGTCAGTACCGTGGATTAAGCCCAGCTCAAGGGTTTTTATTTCCAAAGAATTTGTTTCTAGAATCTGAACTCCAGGAGACTTGCCTTCTGTTTCCAAAGTATTCCCTTATCTGCAGGAGATTAATGCCCATGCTCCTTTTTCTGTAGGAGAATTTTTTTGGGAATAAATTCTTTACTTGGAGTCCAAGTCACTGACATCACAGGGTAAAATAAAAGGTTATTATTGTCCTTATATCTGATTCCTCCAGTTGGGCTTCCCAAGCCTGCAGTCTTTTCCCTCCAAGCACCATGGGGAGGATAGCTTTTATGAGTCCTCTTCCTTTCCCGGGGAGTCCCCATAAGCACTGTTCAGATCTCATTAAGAGATCGAGTCTTTCATAAATGTCAAGAGATTGACTGGTTTTTTGTTTTGGTTTTGTTTGTTTGTTGTTTTATTTTTTTTAAGACAGGATGTTTACATTCCTGGCTTTCACCTAGTTTTCCAGGTTATCAAGATTTCTGTCAGGTGGGATATTACATTTTTCTGCTCCCCGCTCTCCACATAATTATCTAAAGTGCTTTGTGTTTCTCCACATGGGGCCCACTTCTGATCTCCTTCACACAGGTTTTAATCTGCTTACTTTAATGGAGTTACTTCTGATTTAGTTCACTTTGGCAAGGAATCATGCCTTGAGCCTCCACAGAGCTGTAGTGAGCTTCAACTCCCTAATTGTGCTGCATAATGCTTTTATCTTCCTTAAGGGCCCTCCTGGACCATATCCCCCCTCTCAGTGAAAGTCCCACCATCAGGCAGTCCTCATGTCACAGCCTGAAGGGGGACAAAGAGAAGGAGCACCAGGATCACAGGAAGAGGATGCAGCATGGGCTGTTACTTCCACTCCATTTTCTTGTTGACCATGGCTTTCCCCTGTTTTAGGACTAAGAAGACACAGGACTTTTGCCCCAAACCCATTTCTGCTGGTGCTTACACTAAGTTGAGAGATTTTAATCTGTCCTGTCCACATTCACTTTGCTTATCCCATCTGGATCCTTCACTGAAAGAATCATCTTAGCTCTTCAATAGGTAGGTATATGTTGGTTTGTTAGGGAAAAAATCAAATCTGGTAAAGAGATTAAAGAGGTAGCACCAGAGACAGATGAGATTACATGGAACAGTTTCTTCTGGATGCATCAATCTTGCATCTAATTAAAGTCAATCAACACCACAATGAGCTTGATCCATTTCATGAGCACATGTATTAAGAGTTTCTTTTTAGAACCAAGAGCAGTTTATCCCCAAAAGTTAACACCCTGCGAAAGAAAGTAAAGCAGATGAAAGTTACTAAGCAGGAAGTCAAATGTGTGTATTCTGTATTAAAGAAGTTTTCAATATTTGCACTTTGTAGGCCTTAAGTTAGAATAGATGTTGTGATTAAATAAATTAAAAATTAAACAGGAACACACTATTATTAAAATCTGTATGCTTAATATCTGAGACAACCACTGAGGCTTCTTCTCTCTGTTGATTTACAAGATATATGGTTAGTTTTACAATCCAGGAACAGTCTCTAAAACAATGCACACATTTTAGTAGTAGCATAAAATGTTCTTGATATTAGTATAATAAAATATTTTACTTGCAAATAAGCTTATAAATGTTTTCCTAAAGCAAGCAGTAAAATGTGGCTGCAAATGTAGTGCAACTTCAAGTAGAATTTCTCCACATAACCATTCCTGGTTCAGTCTACCACCCAAAACAATGATTATATATTATAGACATATTTAGCAAAATAACAGTGAATGTTTTCAAAGGAGGAATAACAGGAGAATCTGTCTGTTCAGATAACATATCAAAACAAATATTCCAGAATTATCTTTAAAAACATCTTGGCTAAGAAGCGTTGCTGAAACTTCTTAATGAGAAACTACAAATGAAGGAGTCTACAAGGCAGCTAAGATAAAGTCCATGAGCAGAAATGTTCAGAACCCTCCTCAGGAGGCAGGGTAATTGGCTTTGAAGCCAACTTCTGCTTTCTGGGAGACAGAGGTGGAGCAGTATGCCTGTCTTGGTTCATAGGCCCTCAATAACTGACCCCACATTCATCTGTGGAACCAACATGAGCACCTTCATTCACAATAGCCAGATGAAAATTCAGGTTCGCTTTCCCACTTTACCAAAAAAAGTATGAATCTTTTAGTGCAGTGGAGGCTTGGAATCAGTATCATCCATTATTGACGTTGTAGCTAACTAATGGCTTTGCACATTATTAGCATTACTAGTATGAATATAGCTAATGGATATTAATATAATATGAAAAAGTGCTCATTAAAACACTGTAAAATGCATTTGGTAAGTAATTAGCACTCTTGAAAGCCTAACTTCTTAACTAATGCATTTATTTCACATATTTATAATTGCAAAATTATATGTACTCATTTTTATAGATTAGAGTTTCAAAAGAAATGTGCTCACTATAATTTCAATATACTTTTTCATCCTTCCTTTCTTTTTCTTTTACACATTTACAGAAAGTGTAAAGCAAGAAAATTTCAGCAGTATCTCAGCGATGGAAAGGTAGCAGATGGAGCTCCTGCAAAAAGCATTCCCCTGACAGGAAGTACAGGAAGAAGTAGGGCAAAATGTCACATGGGAATGCAATGCTCCTGAGTGGAATCCAGGGTGCCCAGTCCTCTCTGTCCCAAGTACTCTCGCCTGGAGCAGCGACTTGGTTCACTGGTACACTCAGGGTCTGCTGGATGATCATCATGCATCAATAATGAGCTTCATTGTAAGTATAGCTTCAACACTCATGGCTTAAACAGATGTACTCTTCACTGGGTA
>VZTV01108586.1:0-16649 GCA_013400875.1 Anhinga rufa
CCTATGAGGAGCGGCTGAGGGAGAAGAGGAGGCTCGGGGGAGACCTTACCGCTCTCTACAACTACCTGAAAGGAGGTTGTAGTGAGGTGGGTGTCCGTCTCTTTTCCCAGGTAATAAGTGACAGAATGAGAGGAAGCAGCATCAAGTGGCACCAGGGGAGGTTTAGATTGGATGCTGGGAAACATTTTTTCACCGAAAGGGTTATCAAGCACTGGGAAAGGCTGCCCAGGGAAGTGGTTGAGTCACCATCCTGGTATTTAAAAGACCTGTAGATGTGGCGCTTAGGGACACGGTTTAGCGGTGGACCTGACAGTGTTGGGTTTGTGATTGGGCTGATGATCTTAAAGGTCTTTTCCAATCTAAATGATTCTAAGATTCCTCGTCAGAGTGGTCACTACAGTTCATGAGTGCATGTGTGTGAATGAAAAAGCAGAAGGGTGCAGCGTAGATATGAGCTACAGTGACTGACCGCATGCATTTGACGTAGCAAAGTCACCATTTGAACTAAGCAGGCAGTAAATGCTCTTTTATTTGTTGTGACTGAGTGTTGTGGTTTAGCCCGGATCAACAACTAAGCACCACGCAGCCGCTCGCTCACTCCCCCCCGCTTTATAAACCGAGCATGACATCATATGGTATGGAATATCCCTTGGGTCAGTTGGGGTCAGCTGTCCTGGCCGTGTCCCCTCCCAGCTTCCCGTGCACCCGGCACAGCATGGGGAGCTGAAACAGTCCTTGACTAGTGTAAGTGCTACTGAGCAACAACCAAAACATCTCCGCATTATCACCACTGCTTCAGCATAAATCCAAAACACAGCCCCATACTAGCTACTGCGAAGAAAATTAACTCTATCCCAGCTGAAACCAGGACACTGAGACGTGTTGCCAGCACTATCAATGACTTTATTTATTTGAATTAAATTAAGATCAACTCATCCCCATTTGTATGGGGACCCTTCTGTAATGTGAATGCATATACATATTTACATACGTACGTGTATTTATGTCTGTGCATCCCTATGTAGGATACGTGAAATTTTCCTGACGCCCATAAAAGTACTTTATAGAAGATGAACTATATAAAAGATTTTTTTCAAGGGCTGCACAGGGGCAGAATCTGGGACAAACTCTTCAGGCTTTTTATTGCTTTTGAGCCTGTAGAAAATGCCATACAGCCTAATTAAAAGGATGGTATTAATTAGGGCTAGACATACTGGCCACTGAAGGGACAAACACTGAGAACTTGGGGCTTCCAGATCAAGCCATGTTCTTATAAGTTTTATGTTATTGTAGCTCTTTTTCCCCTTCAAACCCAGAATCCCAGAGCAGATTCAGGCTTTAGCATCTTTAATTTGTCAAAGCAATTTGCTAGCAGTAAATAGCTGGAAAGCTTGAATCCCAATGCTAAGAATGACAGAAAGCAAATGGACACATGGAACTAAATTGCTGAATTTATCATTTAAAGTACCTCGTGATTTTGAGTCCATTTCAAGAGATTTGGGGAGAGGATTTTTTAGTTTCAGTTTGTTGGGTTTGACATTAATATAAACTGAAATATTGTTCCTTTTGTCTCTAGGAAACATTCTGACTCCACCTGGGTTCCAGGCAGTAATTAATAATAAAGAGAAAAGAAGCATAACATTCAAAAAAAACCCAGAAAAATATTTTTCCTCCACTGGTCTGGGCAACTTAGTCCCATTATTTGACACATTTAACTGATATTATGAGCTCTTAGGCAGGAAACAAAAAGCACATAGTATGTGACCTTAAAAGCAAAGAAACCATTAAGCAACAGTACAAGAGATGCAGTAATAGAATGGGGCAGTCATTTTCATGGCACGGCTGATCTTGATGGTGAGTTAAGTATCACAAGGTGAAACTGATGCTGCTGATCACGAGCAAGGCCAGTCTCTGATTTATCCCTGACGACAACAATGGCCTTGGGGGATGAATCATGCTTTAAATCAGTTTGCCTGTCCAGCTGCCTCTTTTTGTGTCCTGTACTCTCCTCAGTGGTCTATATGAATCCTTCCCTCTGTTTTCATAATATTGAAATAGTAAAAATATTGTTGGTTAATAATTTGGAGGATGCAGAATTTATAAACAGGACACAAGAGAAGGCCTGGATTCCTGGGAAAGCTGCTGACTTCATGTCAGGAAATATTCAGGATGTCAGGTTAGTAGAATTTACAAATAACAAATTTCATAGCTCACTTGCTTGGTAGTTTCTCCTCTGTTCCTTGTGTGCTTGTTGTACAAATAGGTCACGTTTGTTTTCAGAGGCTGACTAATCAGAGGTGGGAATATGATTCTGGAGTTTCTCTTTGCAGGCTCAACAATTAACATTCAGGGTGATTAATTACCTTCTATTATTTTTTTCTTAAAGTGTAGAGTGTGTGAAGAGTTCAGAAGCAATACACAAACCAGATGGGAACTGATTCTTGCTTATGAGGTGTTAGCCATAGATTTATTCCAACATTGTAATCCACGCTGCCCGAGATGTTTCTTCCCTGGGTTTATAGCTTATTTTTCTTAGTTACTAATTGAGTTCTCTGTCTAATCCCTGTCCCTCTTATGTGTCCTTCTATTATACTGAGTTTCAGATGCATCCCCTGCAGTCCGCACCAGCTATGATTAGTGCAATGTAAAGCTCCCGGTGATAGATCCTGACACAAGCAGGAGCAAACGGCAAATGTCTTAGAAAGCAACAAACTGAAAATTGAAAAAACTCTCTACTGTAGAATGGAGCAAGAACAGACCTGCAGTTTTATAAAAATAACAATAAAGGAACAGCTGGATGAAGAGCTCGGGTTTCTTAACATCAGGCATGAAATCAACCCAGCCACTCTTCAATGCTCTGTTGTTCCCTGGACAGGAATATCATGACTAAGGTGCTGAGTCTAGGCATTACCTATTGATATCCACCATCTTTGCCTAGTAAGGTGATGCAATACCTGAGGAAACACAGAAATCCTGACACTGGAAGCACCTGCCAAATAGCTGTGTGCAGTTCCAAGTCAACCTCACTAATGACAATGTGCAAAGAGGTGGCTAGGGAGAAGGAGCGTGCTCCCTGAGCTGTCCTAATCCTCTCCATCACTGCTTCTGGGTCTCTTGCTGTCCGGCATGTGGCAGGAAACATCAAGCTGGTTTCCTACACTGTAGAGAAGCAAAATGCAAGAGACCGCTAACTGAAGGAAACGTCATTTAAAGACTGTTCCTAGAGGGAATGCCTCTGCTTATGTTTTAATGAACGATCCAACATAGAGGCATTACATGTGCAGATTCTCTTGCTGGTTGTTTCACCTTGTCTGTGTCTCTAGCTACCTTTCTCCTGTAGCACACGTGACGGTGGCCTGCACTTTGATGTGAAAGGTCTAAGGGTCAAGCCCTTGCAACCAATCAGTCACAGCTTTGTTGCGTTCTACCGTCACTGCAGCAGCCTCTCGTTAACGTTGTTCAGGCTACAGAATTTTGAGCCTACACAGCTGATGAGTCTGTGGGCAAAGGTGTTTGCCCAGTGAAGCCCCAGACCAGATCAGGCAGAATGAGTCCATATTCCTAGAAACAGGGTGGACACAATTGGCAGAAGACTAGGGAAGTCTAAATTGCAGACGCAGGTTATTGATCAAAGTTTGAAACGCAGAGTATGCCTTCCTGCTAGTAAGTTCTCCTTCTCAAGCCTGAATATGCAAATTGCAAAATTTACTTTTGTTCACTTTCCTTCTGCGATCTGCAAGAGGATCTATGGTAGTGTGAGTGATTTACTTATAATTTGAATTTTGTGTTTTAATTCCTAGATGATGTGTAAGGGTGTATGGGCTAGCGGAAATCTCCTGTCATAGAACTTTGCTTGTGAGACTTGCCATGCTTTTCATCTCTAGGTAACTTTCTATAGTAAAGGCAGTCCCAGTATGCAAGGAAGTGTCTGGGTAGGTTTCTTGCACCTTTGTGGCTGTCTGAGACACAACACAGAGACTCTGGAGAAAGCAGTTTTCTCTAAGTGAATAAAATGCCCCTTTTAGGTATTCATGCCAGCTACTTTTTATGATGTTCTGAATAAGAGAAGACAGTTCAGGCACTTTGTCTGCAGGAAGGAAGCAATTAAATTATTAGCACTTTGAGAAATTAAATGATGTAAGTTATGGCAGAATAAGTTTAGCAAAATGTTATAATGTAAGAAAACAATTAAAAAGAGTTATATAAGGTTGGGTGGCTTATTTATTGTGATAGAGTGAGCAGTTAATTGATTGCCATATTGCTATAATGTACCAGGGCGGTTGTGAGAGCAAATAGAGAAATCTCTGCTCAGGATGTATGGGGATGAAGTGCAGAGAAAGGGACGTGTCATCTTGGGAAATGGGAGTGAGCAGCAGTCTGCTACCCTCAATTCCTTTTCCTTGTATCCTGTGAAGAGAGATGAAGCAGAGAGAAATTCCCTATCATTCTCTCCAGCTTCCAAGGCCTGATACTGCAAGATTACATTTAGCTTTCCTCATGACAGAGTTGTGGGAAGCAGAGGTGCTTCAGAATTGGATCCCAAAAATGGGAGAAGCACAGAGGTTGCTCTATCAGCACTGGCAATGGAGCCACGCGGCTTTGTAGTGACCTTGCCATCCGCATCCGTTCCTTTCTAAGAGTGCTCATGAATCTGCAACCCCCCCAGGGCTATTAGTCAGATGTTTTGTGAAAGAAGTTGGAAGAAAACTATATCCTTTCCCATAAGCCCATTGCACTTTGTTTAGCACAAAGAGAAGCACGTAGTTTCTGGCCAGGAAAGCAGCTGTATTAGAGGAAAGGAAATTAACCTAGAAGTAGCAAGTTGCAAATCACTTGTATTGTTGATCTGAAGAATCGGTTTCTTAAAATCTTTGAAGATAACTCTGTGCTTGCTGGTACTTGTAGATTTTACACTGTGCACAGGCTTCATCGTTTAGTATGACTCGTACCTTTGGTGCGACTGCTTGGGTCCTGCCCTGCACCTACCCGAAGCTCAGAAACAAACCCCCCGAAAACCAGAAGCTGTTATCAGGTCACAGATAGCATCCCCCAGGGCAATCAGGAGCGCCTGTGCGCACAGGCAGCTCACCAGTCTGGCTGCGGGGCTGGGAGGAACCCTGGGGCAGGGGACTGACAGGGAGGAGTCCTGCTTGGAACTCCACTGTCTGGATCTGGGTGAGCTCTCTCAACTTCTATGCCTCGGTTTCTTATCTGCAGAGGGGTGAGGTATTTGTACAGGTAATGGACACTGGAGATGCATCATTAGTTAGTGCTTGCAGAGTACTGAAGTTGACCAGAAGGGGGAAAGGGTTGAGACAAATTCTGTTGCAATGAAGGTTATAATAATTATAATCGTAGTAATTGCTTTCTTATAATACAGTTTGGCACATTCATTGCTGTAATTGTGGAAATCATGGCAGCTTCTCCCTAAACGTCCACATGTTACCACTTAAAGGCATGGAAAGGCATATGCAGGTGAGATAGGCATAGGCCATCACTCTGCAAAGCATTATGGATTTGGGGAAAAGTCTGGAAGGCTGGAAGAGAGTCACACAGCTAGAGGAGCATGAAGGATATGATGCTGAGAAAAGCTTGGAGGAGCTTAGACCATGGAGCCTACCTGCATTGTTCAGGAGTCAGAGGGGAGCTGTACCTTTTTTAAGGCATTTGAAGAAATGCCTGCCCTGATTACCAATCTGTGCTTCTAACAGACATGACCTTAAGACTCCCAACCTTTCTTTCATATAGGATAGGGCAACAGAATGAAGCATTAAAAGTCAAGAGTATGAGGGGAGGGCCCCTCAGTGTGGTCAGGTCTGCAAGCTCTGCTCTCTTTCCCTTTCTTTGCTCTACTCCTCAGTTTTCACTACTAAAAAAAAAATACCCTAAAGCACTCTGCTCAGTTTTGTCTTGAAAGTGGTGATCTCCTGGCTTCATCTGTTCTTCTGATGCTGGCTGGCAGGCGGCTCTTCAGCTGGGGGATATTTGTGTGACTGCAGGGATGACCAGAGATAAACACAGAGGCAAGATGGAATAAGGTGCCACATGCAACAAGTAGGGGATTTTGTCAGCAATGCTTGGCCATGCAGCTGACTTGCTGTATTGAAATGAAAAAGGACAAAAGCAGCTGAGGTAGTAAGGAGGTAAAAAAGGTGCTAGTAATTACCAAGCCCTCAGTCAAGGCAGGAGGGAGGAACCCAGACTTCACTTGTAGATGTACAGAGCCAGGGTACCAAAGCAAGACACATAGCTGTTAGCAGGTACTAGCAACTTATCCCATTATGGTTGAAGTAACCACCAATAAAACCTAATCAATGAAATACCTTTTAAGTTGGTTGGATCAGTGACCCAGAAAATAGCTCCCCTGCAGAAAAGGAAATGATAGTCTATAAAGTGAGAAGTCAATGGGAAAAATCTATTAAAGCGAGTGAGCTATAAGGAGACCTTTGGTGTTAACTGAAACCTTTTGGAAAGAAGCCACAAAACTCACGGCAGACTTTTAACCCTCTAAATGCTGTCATGCCGGAAAAGGACCAGCTGTCCTGCTGTAGCCCCGTAGAGGGCACTGCAGACAGCCCAACTCCCGCCCTGGTAGTGCGCACGTTTGCGAGGAGATGCCTATCAGGTGGAGAGAGATGCAGCAAAAATAGCAGGGCAATCAGCAAGGTTTTCAAACTCAGCTGAGAAGTTCACAACAGGGAATTGCAGAGTACCCAACAGTGTGGTGGTGATAATGGTGATCACTGGGCTAGTGACAGGCTCATCTTGTTGGACACTGAACTAATTTCTCCCCCTGCCAAACAGTCAATTCACAGTATACCTAGAATTATCACTCAGCTTTTTTGTACTAAAGAAGTCAGCCAGAATCCTAGTAATCAGTACGGCATCTTGAGCCTAGGACAGTACAGGAGATGAATCTGGTGGACCCAAGAGTGCATTACGATGGAAATGGTTTTCTGGCACCCAAGTTCAAAATAACCCTCCCAACAAAAGAAGCTGGAAAAAAAAAATTCAATTTCTCCTAGGATCCTTCTTTTGGTCCCAAAAGCAGCTTTCCATTGTCTAGCTTTAGACAGTATTGATTGATTGTTAAGACTAGAAGGCGAAAAGCAGAGTCTCTGCCTTGCTACCGACTCTTCTCAGGAAATTGCTCTGTTATGTCAGAAACTAAACAGGGTTCCAACAGACATGGGAACACAATTAAATCACAGCAAAACTGGGAAAAGCATCTTGAAAGAAGTTAACACAGTCCTCCTGAAAATCTAATCACTCAGATTATGCTATGCATTAAATTCCAGCTAAGCTTAATTTGGCTCAATTGTAAAATATTTTTACAAAGTGCTAGATCATCTGCCATCCCCATTAATTACAAAAAAATGAAGGGAAATTCAGTGATGCAAAATAAGCCAGGTATCTAGGAAAATTAGTTATGCAGAGCTAGATCCTTATCAATCAATACAGACTTCATTCTTGCACATGAATCACAGTAAAGAAGCTAAGAACATCCATGTGGAAGCAGAAGTAGCAGTCAAATCTGTTTCCACATTTTCAGTTTTAAAAGTATTGGAAGTAATCCAGCAAATCTGCCCCCTGGGACACTTCACCCCTTTTGCTTTTCTCTTTGCTTGCTGCCTCTGACTTTTTTTATTACATGTGAGCAGAAAAGAGGTGGGGGGCAGAAAGAAAGCTTGTAAACACCAGGAGACTGGGCGAAAAACATGTGTAACCTCTGCATACCCTTTTTAAAAGCAGTAAGAAAAATCCATAGGATTACAATTTGAGAACTTATTTTCTAAAGAAGCTGTCTTGGGAAGGGAAGGTCATAGTGCTGCAGGAGCTGAGATTCTTCTTCCTGTAGTAACCATTATGTTAAAACCCCAGTTTCTGCAAGTCTGAAAAGAGGATCCTACTTTATCAGATTTTTACCTTGTTTTCCTTATAAACTCTTTAGTCCTGGTGTTTGGCCAAGTAGGCTTGCCAAAGAGAACTTGGTGGTTAGTGAGGGGAAGAAGTGAGTCATCCATTTACAGCACAACACATTTTCTGAATGAAGGCCCTGATGGGGTGGGGTTCATGCTTCTTTGCGAGACAAACTGGAATAGGGTATACTGAAAACCTAAAGATATAAAAATGTGTTTTATGTGGAATTAATTTTAAATTTGTTATTTAAAAGCCATTTTAAGTCAGCATAAACATGCCTCACAGAATAGTCCACTATTGGTCTCGAAGGGGTAAATAGTGTTGTCTTTTTCTGGCTGTGGATGTATTTGTATGGAGAAGCTAGGAAAATCCCCCTCTTAACCCTACTGTGAGTAATGGTAAAAGACACTAGGGGATACCACTGGCCAAGATGTGTGCCCTCCCTGGAGCTGGGGAAGGGGGCTGCTCTGCACGTCTGGGGGTGCGGGGATGGTGAGGTTCCTGAGCAGCAGATGTAGAGAAACAGCCTCGTCCCACCAGATCAAAGGCCACATCCTGCTGGAGCTGCAGGCCCTCATGTACCTCATGCCAAGTCTCATGCCTCCTGCTGTACTTTCTATGTAAAGAGCAGCAACAGTGCAAAAAATCCTCAGCTCTGAACTGAATTGAAATTACTCTTTCTTAGTAGCCCAAAATTAAAAACAATGATCCAAGTCTTTGAAATAAACCTTTATTTTTCCTTATTATAATTTTCAGTGTAAGAATGTTTTAGGAATTGCTCACAAGAAAAAAAATAATAAATTTCCCAACCAACTCTGACAGTGTTTTAAAGCACCTACCAATTACTTCTGTTTGTCAGAGTTTCAGCATAAATTCATGGTGATGTACTGGCCAGATACTTCTTGGGGAACTCTGCTGTCTGGTCGGGTCGCTGCAGTGTCTGTCCTTTTCAGAGCACTTGTCTTTATAAGAGACCGTGATGGCCCCTTCTGAGAGCTGCTGAGGTTGTGGAGCACAGGGCCTGGTGAAGCCATGTGTCTAATATTAGTAACACAGCAGAGCACTGGTTCGCTTTGAACTTTCACTCCGTATACATCAGCCAAAGGTTTGCTTCTCCCCGGGCATTTAATCCTTCTGCAGACTTGGACAAAGGATGAATACCTCTTTGGCTTTGAGGCTTCCAACTAAAATGGGGTTGGGGATGGTGGTTCCTATGAAATGCTGAGTCAGCTTGTCTCATCTGCCTCTCTCAGAGCTGCAGTGGCCCTGACCACTCCAGTACTGACATGTCTCAGTCACTCAACACAGCAGCTGAGGCTCAAGGGTGTCATGGTCCTCTCCTAACTTGTGGCACCTGTGGTGGTCTGAAAAGTGAAGTTATAGTATGCCTGGGTCCTGAAAAACAAGACTCCATACTGTCCTCACCTCAGTGTGTCAGAGGCCTTCATGGAAAGGGGCACTGCTTTGTGCCTTATAGAGGAATATATACACTTTAGAGCAGGAAGTAAAAAAATTCCACACCCAAATCCCTGGATCCCAGAAGCTTTTGCAGCCTGGGAGTATGCCCTTGCTCCTCTGACACGAATCAGACAGGAACAGGGAGTAGCTGATCCACGTTCTTTTCAATGTCTGTATGGTAAGAAACACTTCCCACCTTGGGTGCAGCACAGGATATACTGGTCAAGATGCTGTTTGGTCTGTTGGGAGGGACAGTAAGGAGTTGTTTGGACCATTGCTCAATCCTGTTTTGCACTCCCTTTATCATCTGTAGTCACCCCAGGTCATCTTCCCCTCCTTCCAGTGAAGGAGCTTTGTGCTTGTTTGGTGAAGGTGTCCCTTTCAGCAGACCCTATGCATCGCATAACCTCCTGGGCAAAGACAACCCCCTGTGGTTCCTCCTGTTTACTCCAGCAAAGAATGAAGTGATTAATGAGGCCTGAACACATCTTTTCTCCCCAGGATCCACAAGAGAGGCACAGCTGAATAAATACCCCATGTTATTGTGGTCTGCTTGGTTGGGAGTCAAACTGCAGGTAGCAAAGAGCACTGCCAAATGTAGTTATTGCCACACTCTGCATCCACGGACAATCTCACAGATGAGATTGAGTCAGAACGATTTATAAGGACAAAGTTACATTCCTAGCTTTCCCTGTGCTGAAACTGGAGAGTCTGGGCGGCTACTGGGGACAGGGGGGACTCAGACTTGTGCTTTTCTGCTCTTTCAGCATGTACTTTTAGATGAAGTCGCCAAGATATAGCCTAGATGATTCAGTGCAGCCTGTTTTTTGCATTGTCAGTCATCTCTGCCCTTACACAGCGTTTTGCATGCCTCCATAGTGATAATTCATTTTCCTAAGAACCTTTCTATGTTTTGGGCCCATATCCCTGTGGAATAGTATGCTAAGACCCTCTTATGGCACAGGAAGGTAAAGAGTTAATGCACTCTCCACTTAGCCAGCAGGTAAGTGTGTAAGCAAGGTTGGGTTCAATAAGAAGCACAGGATCCTACAGAGAGTTCTTGTAACTACCCCTCCTGGGCTAGCAACAATTTTTCTTTCTCTCCTTCCCTTCCTATGCCTATTTTGGTAGACATTAGCAGAATAAAGCTGATGTTTCTGCTTTAAAAATAAAAATAAATTAGTATCTTTAGACAAAATTTTCTCATGAAAGGACTTCTGTGCTGATGAAACCTTTCTATTTCCTAGCTACAGAAGTGGTAGCATAGAAAAAGGTGGGCATACTGGAATGAGTTTATTTCATTTTAATTTTTTTTCTTGAATAACATGTGTTCCAAAACAATGAGTTGAGTTGTGTTGCTTACTTTCAGGCAGACTAACCTTCTGAGTGGTCTGTATTTTCCTGTGACCCCTGTCTTCTCTTATTTTGGTGCTATTCTTGTCTAGTTCAAGGTGCTCTTCTGTACTTTGTAGCTATAGAGTAACTGTGAATTTGTCTTCCTAAATGGAAGACAAATCAAATCCTTTGAGCTGAGGTTAATGTTATTTAACACAAAGCTATTAAACCTATTAAAGGTGCTGTTCTGTATCTCAGTCAATATGGTGGCTAAAGCAACATGAATGCTCAGTTCCATATTCTATAGTTGTTTTTTTTAAAAAAAAAAAACAACAAAACCAAACCAAACAAAAACCAAACCAAAACACCAAAAGAGCCCAAGATAATAGTACAAGACCTGCACTATGACATCTTATTCCTGCTGTCTGGGAGGTATGCGAGTGCTGGAAGGAGTAGGAAAGTGTTGTCTGAGATTTTCAATCTGTGTTAGTGCTCTTGCTCTCCACGTGTTGTTCCCTAGTCTTTTGTCTGAACACCAACAAAAAATGGAGATTAAAAAACTATACCAAAACAATGAAAAAGGAACAAAACTATGTCTTCAGGATTTATACAGTGCTTAGGTCTCAGTAATAACATGCTATCAGGAGACAACTGCTTCCTTTCCAGTCCTTTAGAAAAGCAGTACACAGAAGGCTGATTCCCAATGGTTGCAGGCTCAATATACCACATATTTCCATACCTTCAGAGAATGCATTAAGGTTAAAACTTGCACTGATTTCTGGAGGAATCTTGAGCAGCAGATGGAGTAATTTGAACAGCATCCCTGCCTGTTTGCAAAACCCGCTCGTTGTCAGTCTTGCACATACCTTGCTTACGTGACGTGACAAGGCACAGCCATTTGTAGTTGGTGTAGTGGCAATGCTGTGTATTTCCTGAAAAAGACATTTGCAGGATTGATTGTAAGACTTGGGCTCCTTGCTGGGCTTTCCAAGCTTATTGAAATACCTGTTGGTATTGGAGGGCAAAAGGGTATGCCCAGAGTTTGTGTTCAGTCACTGGTTTCACTGGGTTCATGAACGGCTGCATCTTGTGTAATTAAGAACAGGACACAAAGTTAGCAAGAATGGAGAAGCAGAGTCATAACTAGGAAAGAAAACACCAGTGATTTTTTTTTTCCAAAGAAAATCAGTATTGAATGAATTTATTTTCATGTTGTTAAATACTTCTGAAGTGTGTTAAAATGCCTTAGACTTGAAAATAGAATAACTCTTCTGTAATCCTCTTTTAAAGCCCACAGCAAAAAATCAAAGATGTTGATTTAAGATACACAGCAAAAGGCACGGGGGAACCTGCTGAAGGCTCCTGCTGTTTAGGGTCATGGGTTACACTGCACAGCCCACTGACTTGGGATCAAGCTCAAGGTTCTCGAGTGATGGAAAAACGTTTGGCACTATTTTGCAGTGAGCCTAGCTTGCTAACATGAGCTGGCTGAGTGAACACAGAGACACTAAAACTAGGACAAATCCCACCTTCCTCTGAAATTTCCAAACCCCCACCCCCAATCAGATTCCAGACAGATGAAATTTTCTTGGCATAGACCTATTCCTGGCAACACCTCTCCTCTGAATCACGATAAATCAGGACTTGAGGGTTAATGGATTGACAGTGTGGGAAGAGAAGGTGCCTGACTCTGTAGATCAAATACAGCCTCATCTGCCCTCTACTCTGCCTCCTCCCTCAGGTCTTGCCTGTGCTATTTCTCATTTTCTGGAAAATCCCAATTTTAATTTGATTCCAAAGGTTGCTGAGCCCAGTTGATACTGTTGTTCGTATAGTAGTGTCAAGAGCGAGTACATTCCTCAGATCATAAATCATCTCAACCTGACCCCAATTAACTACAGACCCTGGATTTCATTTCTCTCAGTTCTTACCAGCCATAACAAATTAGGTCATTCTGTGTCAGTGAGACATTGGAGCAGCCACCACTGGGAAAATCACAGGGGAGTCTCTGGTCTAGTTATGTTGCAGGAAGAGTGAAGGAGATGGAGTGGGTCATATCTTCCCATTGCTTTCTAAATAGGAGCCATGGGATACTTGGTAGCATAGTTAAAGGATATTCATAAGGATACAGGAAAACTATATATCTTTAAGTTTTATTTAAATTTTGGTCACATAGAGAACAACGCAATCTTTGACACCTATGGCAACCTATCTTGCATAAAATTATTTAGTTATACCTGTCCAAGCCCTTGTACAAAATTTCAGCCAACCAGTCAAACACATCATGAGCCCAGATGTACATTATAGACATCTGAACTGTCCCTGTTGGAGACTCCTTCATTTTCATGCAATGCGCTGCAAAGATTGCACGGGGCTTGTATAAGACACAGTGCCCCTGGCTTTCTTAGAAAATGCACTGCTGGAGAGGTGGTGGTTGATAGATCTCTCAGCTTTCAGAGGTTCATCTGAACTAGTACAGCATCATTGAGAAGGATTCGTTGTTCTGTGGAATAAGAACTTTTTGATCTTATTGTGACCCAGAAATCAACAAGCTGTGGAAAGGGTGCTGAATCCATTATTCCAGAGCCTGAGATTTATACCTTGGGTTTGAACAGGAATAGCTAAATGACTTTTCTTATAATTCACTGTTTTCACTATGTTGTTCTACCAATAACGTTTATCTTGTTCATTTAATATTAAGTCATAAAAGTGCAATAACAATACAATAATGATCTGGACAGACTGGAGAGCTGGGCAATCACCAACCGTATGAAGTTTAACAAGGCAAGTGCCAGATTTTGCACCTGAGGCACAGCAACCCTGGATATGCATACAGGCTGGGGAGCGAGAGGCTGGAGAGCAGCTCTGCAGAGAGGGACCTGGGGGTGCTGGTCGACGGTAACTTGAACATGAGCCCACAGCGTGCCCTGGCAGCCCAGAAGGCCAGCCGTGCCCTGGGGTGCATCAGGCGCTGCATCACAGCCGGGCGAGGGAGGGGATGGTCCCGCTCTGCTCCGCACTGGGGCGGCCTCGCCTCGAGCACTGGGTGCAGTGTTGGGCACCACAGCACATTAAGGATATAAAGCTGCTGGAGAGTGTCCAGAGGAGATCCATCAAGTTGGTGAAGGGTTTAGAGGACAAACTGTACGAGGAGCAGCTAAAGTCCCTGGGTTTGTTCAGCCTGGAGAAGAGGAGGCTGAGGGCAGAGCTCATGGCGGTCTGCTGCTTCCTCACAGGTGGAGGAGGAGGAGGGGCAGGCACTGATCTCTCCTCTCTGGTGACCAGCGACAGGACCCAGGGAATGGCAGGGAGATGTGCCAGGGGAGGGTTAGGTTGGGCATTAGGAGAAGGCTCTTCACCCCGAGAGGGAGGTGGAGCCCTGGAACAGGCTCCCCAGGGAGGCAGTCACAGCACCCAGCCTGGCGATGTTCAAGAAGCACTTGGACAAGGCCCTCAGAGACACGGTGTGAATTTGGGATTGTCCTGTGCAGGGACAGGAGCTGGACTTGATGATCCTTTTGTGTCCCTTCCAGCTCAGGGCATTCTATGATTCTATGAATTGTGAATAATCAGAAATTCCATCCCTATGGAAGGGCAATTAGAGCAGTTCTCTAAGGAGTACCAGCAGGAGAAATTTCCTACATATCCTAGATCCCTTCTCCTTTAAAAAGCCCATGTGATAAGATGAAGAGAGATGCAGAATTAAATCACAGCCGCACAAGCCCTTTTGAGGAAAGATCTAGCTAAGGAAATGCCCATACTGCCCATGATTCTCAGAAGTTCAACATTTCTAATGCCTCTACCTCACAGACAGCTCGTATCCTAGACTGGAGCAGACCACCAGAATCCTTTATTAGTATATTTTTAGTTATGGCATAGACGTTACAAAGCATGTAAGAAAGGAAGCCTTTGCAGAATGGTCCTTTGCAAACTGGAACCAGGATAGAAATATAGATCTTACATTTTGGTTTAGTAATTTGTTTATAGGCAAGTCCTAAAATGAGAGAAATTTCAGGCTGAGTGTGAATAGATAATTGTGTTTTCTGACATAATTCTTGACACACAGCAATGGTGCTGTATGCTACCATTTTCTTACCTGCTGCACAAGGAGTTAGAAGTTAGCAATTTGAACACATAACTTGCTCTGCAAACACCAGTCACATGCATTTGCCTTCACCCCTGCTGGGGTGGGAACAACCAACCTTAAAGGGAATGTTTGACATGCATGACAGAAGACAAGTGACCACAGCCAGGAAATCCTCAGAGATGAGAGCAGGGGCTGAACTGAGCAGCAGTATGTACTTAAACACTAATGCCAGTACCTGGCAAACAATCAAGGCAGGCACCCAGTCCACCTTCTTCCTGTTGTGCCTGAACAGCTTCTTACAAAGTCCTAGATATACTAAGGAACACGCTATGGTCTATATTCTGCAGTTCTGCACCTAAAAGACCAATGGATACCTTAGCGCAAGAGAAAAGCAGGTTGCAATGCTGCCAGTAGCGTGCAGTGGAGATGGAGGCATCTTAAGCGCTGCAGCATTTATGCTTGTGATCAGACTTTAAATTCTAAGGCTTCATATGTGTATAAAGTACACAGGTACATTTTAAAATATATGCATTGTCTTCTCACATGCACTTAATTGTATGTTCACTGACTTTAGCAACAGCCTGATTTAAAATTATCTAAAACAGGAGCAAATATCATGAAAGCAAGACAGAGCTGCCAACATTCAGTGCGTTTGGACATCAGTCTCCCATAAGCAGCTGTAGGACAGATAAATATGGCCATTAGTGAGTGACGTGCCAGTCTGGCAAGTGGTGGGGTAGGTTATTTAGTATTTCAAGAAACATATTATCGACATTTGCAGCCAGTTTCACACCTGAAGAATAAAGCATTTTCCTTTTGTTTCCAGTAGAAATTACCTGCCTTTAACCCTGTTGTATACCATTGCCTACTTGCCAATAGAGTACTGTAGTTTTTATTTGTGAAACTTCATACCGTTAAATGTAATGAGCTCATCCTTTTTCTTGGCACCATCTCATCTTGATTCTGGCAGAGACACAATGAAATTACAGCAGAGAGAAGACTGTAAAAAGAGTGCTCATTTTTCTCCTAAAAATAATGCTGGTGAAGTTGGCCCTAGCAACTGTGAAGGAAAGTGAAAATTCAAGCCAAGTTTCATATTTGAAGTTATACACAGATTCCAAATCCAACGTTATTACCCTTGTGTTGTTTTCCAAATGGTGAGCTATATTCTTCACATATGTAAAAGATGGTGAAGCAACTGCAACTGGAATGGGATAGTTCAGTTGGAAGGGACCTACAACAATCATCCAGTCCAACTGCCTGACCACTTCAGGGCTGACCAAAAGTTAAAGCATGTTAAGGGCACTGTCCTGATGCCTCTTAAACACTGACAGGCTTGGGACATATACCACCTCTCTAGGAAGCTTGTTCCAGGTTTTGACCACCCTCTTGGTAAAGAAAAGTTTCCTAATGTCCAGTCTGAACCTCCCCTGACACAGCTTTGAACCATTTCCAGGCATCCTGTCCCTGGATCCCAGGAAGGAGAGATCAGCACCTCCCTCCCCACGCCCCATCCTCAGGAAGCTGTAGAGAGCAATGAGGTCACCCTTCAGCCTCCTCCTCTCCAAACTAGACAAACCCAAAGTCCTCAGCTGCTCCTTGGAGGACGTGCCTTGCAGCCCTGTCACCAGCTTGGTTGCCCTCCTCTGGATGGTTCAAACACCTTAACATCCTTAAACGGTGGGGCCCAGAACTGCAGACCGTACTTAAGGTGAGGCCGCACCACTGCTAAATACAGCAGAATAATCACCTCTTTTGACTGGCTGGTTATACTGTGTTCGATGCAGCCCAGGATGTGCTTTGTCCTCTTGGCTGCCAGGGCACACTGCTGACTCCTCTCCCGGCTTAT
>VZTV01108603.1:0-14163 GCA_013400875.1 Anhinga rufa
GGGCGCCGCGGGTGTTGTTGCTGTGACAGTGTCGGGATAGTGGATGTGTCAACAGAAGGTGTTGACACGGGATTAACCCCTTCCGCCTCCCGCCTTTCACAATTTGCCTTTGCAACGCGAGGCCAGCCAGGAGGCAAATTGCTGAAATTCAGACGAGGAAGGCGTAGATATTTGCAGGGGGGGCCGCGCGTGTGGCGCGGCGGCATGTGCGTGCGCGGGGCTGCTGGGGCGGCCCCCCCCGGAGGGCAGCGGTGCGCTTGAAGGCGCCTTCCCCGGGCGGCGGGCGCCGGGCTGCGGGCGCCGGAGCTGCCTGCCGACCTCCGTGCGGGAGCGCCGGCTGGTACCTGCGGGAGCGAGCCCAGGCGCACAATAGCGCGTCCCCTGGCTCGCTGCCGGAGCACAGCCGCGCTGGGGAAGGACTGTTGCTCCCTGGATAGCAGCTGCATTTGGGAAAATGCTAAAAAAAAAATAATTCATTTAGGTTTTTAATATAGTCGCTCTTAACTTAAAACTGCCACGGAAGGCGTGGAAGATACTGCGCGTTGTTTGGCTTGACAGATGTGAAAAATAATGCAACTTTTATTCTTTTGTACTCCTCTCCTGTATGTAATCTTCAAAGAGGGATTGCAGTTGGAGAACCAAGAGCGGTAGTGATTCAAAGTAGCCTTTTTTTTTTTTTAAATCTTGGGCCTAAAATAAATGTGTTTAAAGTTTTGAAGTGTTCAGCTTCTTTTTGACATTTCCTTCCGAGAAGTTCACGGTGAAGAAGGTAATAATTAGGTACTTCGGTAGGTGAGCTGCAGCGCTCTGTGGAGCGCTGGGTGGGAATCGGAGAGTTGACATGGAAGCCAGCTTCAAATTTTACTTTTTTTTCCCAGTCTGGCATCTGTTGTTGAATTTCATTTTAAAAGGATGCTTTCTTTGTTCAGCTTTGTCTTAATTTAAGTATACAGATTCATTCTTAAGGTTAAAGATTGGGACAATGGGAAGCAATTGCAGTTTATATACTTATAATCTTACTGAAAGTCAACTTTAAAGTATTTAATACAGCTATTCAAGCATCCTCTTATCATTTGTTTTATGCCAGTTAGTTCTAATTTCTTTCTGTAACGTGGATTGTTATAAACCTTGTAAAAATGCTTATTATCTTTATGTATAATTCACTCTCATGAGCAAATTGGATTTTTTTTCCTGTGAGTGAACTATAATATGAAATCTAATGTTCTGACCTTTCTTATGCTAGATTGCTGAAAATAGTGTGATTTTCTGAAAGCCCAAGCATATTTTTGTTCTTGATTTAATGTGTTGTTTTATATTGTAGCTTTTAATTGTGAAAAAATAACATTAGACATGTAATTTTCACACTACTTCTTAATTTATGCAGACGCTAAAGTTCTTGCTGTGAAAAAGAAAAACTTGGTTTTTGTTTCCCGGGAGCTCTGATGGCTAGCATTTTTGTTAATGACAGTCATTTCTCCAACAGGAAGATGTTTTCATTTGTATTTACTTTTCAGTGCAGGGCAATTATGCTGCTCTGTGTTGCACACTCTTGGTAGTTCCTATCTCAAAAGAATTACAGTACTTGGAACAGGACTGCAATTTGAAGCAGGTGTTGTGTTTTACTGTTATGCAAAATAACACTAAAATATAATTGTAAGGGAAATTAAGGAAACAGCTGCAAACTTGGTGTGGTAACCACTACATTAAGATTCGGAGCAGTGGCTGCACGCATCTTGCATCAAGGCTACCACAGCAAAGATGTGGTTTAATCGAGCTCACCTTGCTGATTTTTGCTCCTGAAACTATTGCGCTTATTTGTATGAGAAGGGGGTTAGTGCTAGGACCAGGCCGTAACCTTAGTTATGGAGGTGTACTGTCACTAGTGACTCAGTTTTTAAATGGGATCTTTATGGTTTAGTTTCATCTTAATCTTTTTTTTTGTTTGTTTTGTTTTGTTTTTTCTTTTCTTTCTTCCCCCTCCAATAACAAAGAAGATGAAGGATAGAACCCAATTACTGGAATGAAGGTTGCAGAATGTCTTAACCCAACTAACATATGGAAGCCTACATAGGCCTGAGGTTGTAAAATAGTAAAATAAATGGCCTATAGCAGGCCATCTGCCATTTGCAGGGCATTTTTATCGTGCTTCGTGCCAAACTGGAAATTAGTCTTTGTATTAAAAATATATTTTGAATACAAATCAAAGATTCCAAATGTTTAACGTTACACATGGCAAACACATTTCTATCTGGGAGCTAAGAGAAGTCCAAGGAAATCACACTGGAGAAATATTGCTTAGTTTGATGCTCAGGGCTCAAGTCATTCTCTTCTCTTCCCTAGCTCTTTGTCTTCCCAGTAAGCGCTGATTTACTGTTGCCAATTACACACCAGATATGACAAATCCACTATTGCGTGTGGCAGCTAAAGGGGGTGGGAGGTTCAACTGATGCAAAGCGTCACGATTTCATGTAAGTCCTTGCAGCTAGGATAGCCTGTCCCAGCTGAGGATCTACCTCATGAACGGGGCTTTTAAAGAGCTGATCATCTTGGAAGTATTCTTCAAACATCAGCTGATCGGTTTTCACACGATCCTTCTGAAAGGCAGGCAGCTGAGGCATCCTCAGTGTATCGAGTGAAGAGATTGAAGCTCATTCTGTGCAGGGAACTCGACAGACATCAGGTTGGGGAAGTTTCTGGCTGTTGGGCTGACGCTCATTTTATAGAATGCTTCCAGTCTTCATGCAAAATATGTTTAAGAGTACTTTGAGGAAGTGAAGATAGCGATGCAAAGAGAGGGAAGAGCATATTTCATCTTACGCAGAAATATTTATGCATAAAATCGCACTTAAATCTGTCAGATAAATCATTACTGTCTGGTGATGACTCCCAACCAGTTTCATTGCTAGTGTACATGGATATTTTGTTAACATTGCCTAGATACAGGCTTTCCCCGGACAAATAAATACTTCGGTTCAAAGGTATTTGGGTATGCAATCTTGCTATGCAATTGTAAAATGTTCTGCTTTGCATCAGCTTCTCATAAGTCTCTCAGATGTAACTTATTTCGTAAAGCTAAAACAGGGCCTTGAAAACAAGTGTGCGTATTTGTGGAAGGCCATTTGTCCTTCAGGAAACTGGGTCCACTGGTTAATTTTCATGGTTGTAATTAGCACAAGATGTTATTTCAAATAAAGAATAGTAAATGTGGAGTGTTTAAGTGGAGCTTTCAACAGTTTCCTCCCGCCCCCCAGATAAAGCCTTAAGCATTCATCCTCTGGATGTATTTAATGATGATGGAGTTAAATGATGAGGTAATTAAAAAAAAATTGTGAATAGTAATGCTAAGAAAATTGGGTGATGGGTACATCAAAATATAGAAAAAGGTCTTCGAATGGAAATCAGGAGAGGATGGAGTAATATGCCTGCGTACGTTTACATCTCCTTTGAGTTCATAGCGGCGTGTGTTGTCTTTCTGTCCTGGCAGAGGTCTGCGGAGTGGATGAGGAGCTGCTTGGAGTCGGGAGCCGCCTGGAACACGATGCCCTACCCCGCTCCTGGCCTTGGGAAGTTGTGAGCTGCTCATGTCCATAAGGAGGAAGGATGGCTCATGGAATTCCTTCACAAGGCAAAGTTACCATAACGGTGGATGAGTACAGCTCCAACCCAACGCAGGCGTTTACACACTACAACATTAATCAGAGCAGGTTCCAGCCTCCACACGTGCATATGTGAGTATTCCTGGCATTGCCTTTGTGCGTGTGTCTGCGTGTGTGCCTGCGTGTGCCTTGCGGCCGAGAGCTGCTGGCGGACTGGGTGGACAACTGGAAGTGTTGGTCAGTGCCGTTAGCTAACGGGCAAAACGGTTGCGGCCTGTTGGAGAAGCGCTGCTCTGTCACCTCCTGAGGCGCGGCGCCACCGGCGTCACGCAACTTGCCCCAGCCACGACTGGTCGGGTACGTTTTCTGAAACTTGCCACTTCACTGATCTCACTTTTAACTCGCCTGAGGGACCCGATGCTTTAAAATTTGAGCTCCCTCCCCCCCAGCCCTTACGCTCAGCTGTGAAATAGGCCTAATTGGGACTAATTGTCCCCCCGATCACTGAATCCTTTGTCCTCCTGGTCGCGGTGGGACGTGTGCCGCATGCCGCATTCCACTCGCAACCCGCAGCACAAAGGAGTCGGGGGCTGCCCCGGCAGTTCCTCCCCAGAAACAGAAATACGGCCTTAAAACCACGTCCCTGGCCCGAACTTAAACCGACAAAAGCTTGGGAAGTGGGGAGCTGAAGGCTTCTTCCCTCACCTTGTTATTCCTGGGTATTGTGTGACCCTCTCCGCACAGTCCCCAGGCACAATGGCTCGCCTCAAGAGCTAAGTACCAGCTTTAACTCTGAATTTCCTTCCCATTGTTTAGTTAGGTTTGATCTTTATCGGTTATTTCTGTGAAGGTTCTCTTTCTTTTAACATTAATAGGCTGAAAAGAACGTGAAACTAAAACAAAGACGACATCTCTTGACCTCCTACGTGCCATTGTTAGCCAGGATTTTGAACGATGTCACACTATTGAATTTCATAAGGATTTTGCATAATAAGGGGGGAAAAGTTGTGCGGTACTTCATTGCATTTTTGTTATGTAGAAGCCTGCTGGAAGAGTCACAATGTAGGAGTTCAGCACCTTCTAATAGGATTTCATGTGGCTACAATCTTCCTGCATTTAGCAGCTTGAGGAAGGATGCTGAAGAGTGTCTGTCATGCACGTGACTTTTCAAGGTGGAAGAAGTTTTCATTAATTACATTTGATGTAATTACTGCAATGACGATGTAACTCTTCTTTTAGAAATATTTCCATTTCTCCATTCACTTTGCAGACCTTTTGTCAGCAAATTTCCACTGCATGTTTTGCACTCCAGACTGCACTTCTGACTGACTTCAAGTGCAAATTCTATGCAGAGAATGAATTCGGAACAAACAAAAGAAATTTAGAAAGCAGTTTTAAAGAACGCCTTCTTATTGATGTTGATTTCAGTGGGGGCTGATTTTTAGGATCAGCTAAGTGTGGCATTCAAAATGGTAAAAATCACTCGCGCTTTGTTTCAAAAACTCACAAACATTTTTACAGGTACTTCCCTCATAACTTGTCTATCTCTTAAACAGTATTGACAGACGTCTTAAAATACATCTTACTTGTTTGGAGAGGTTGTGTAACTGAAGTAAATACTGAAACTATGAAGTACAATATAGTGACAGTATTTTAAGGGATTTTTAACTGAAATACTGCAGCGTAAAATCAGTGATTTGGTTTCAAGGAAGGGTGTGGCACGGTAAAAGGGAGATACAAATTTAGAATAATTGGAAGGGGATGAGTCTCAGATTTACAGTGGAAGCAAAGAAGACAGTGTTGCAGTGCAAGAGGCGAGTTCAGGTGCAGGTCTGGATAGCAAATGATGGGTTTTAGAAAACCTGTTGAGGAAAAAATGACAGGATGCTACCCAGTGTCTAGAGTTGTGGGTAGAGGAGTGGAAGGAGGTGAAGATATGACTATGGCTGTGGGTGTGTGTGATGGTAAGAACTGTAGAGTTGTTTCTGGGGAGGAGAGACCAGAGCATGTGGTAGCTTCAGAGGGGGTCTTTATTTGTCTTCCCAATGTTCTGTAATGGAAGCATGCGCATTTCTGAAAGAGGGTATCATCAAGCAAGAAATCTGAGCAGAAAATTGGTAAAAGCAGTATTAACAAAGAAACCATGATCTTTTTACCCTGTTGTATTTTGCTAGTGCCACGTTGCTGCAGCTGCCAGGATTGTTTGATTTGATTTGGTTTTACATTCTGCTTTTCTTTTTTGCTATCTTAGAGTAATGCATGCATTTTTTTTTTAAGAGGGAGTTTGAGGAGGTTTTATTCTTCTCTAGTGAAAAATTTCTTTAAAAAATCATGGGATGATGAAAAATGTGTAAGGCAAGACAGGAATGGAGCATTACGACATGTATGCGAATAGCAGGGCACTCTATTGCTACAGGGTCCTGCTGCATATCATAAATCAGTAGCTGGGTGAAGCCTAAGGACAATGTTCTTTCCTAAAGGAAATATTTTTTTTTTTAGAAGTAATTTCTTTATGGATATGCATCTTCACGTGCAAAGGTGAGAATTGGATTCTTGGCGATACTGAGCCATTTCTGGTTCCAGTATTCTTTGGGCTTGACTCTCACACAGAGTAAATGGAGAGTCTGTTGAATGCTGCCAGTGTAAACCCGGTGGTTGAGGCACTACTGGCGTTACGCTGCCTGTTCCGTGGGACACGTGTCCTGTGCTTCTCCTCCCGCTTTCATTTTGTGCCTTTCACATGACAGTGTCATGTAGTTCGATCAGCAGGGACAGAGTTCTCTTTTATCATCTTTAGATGTATTTTTACACCAGCTCTACTTAGTGGATCTGTTTAAGTGTACTAGTGGGTAAGTAACAGTGTATTAAGGCTCCCTTCGCTTAGGCTGGCTGTGACAGCACTTTTGTCTGTTACTTAGGCTCGGGTATAGTGTGACTTCTGAATCAGTTTGTCCAGTCTTTGTATTTTACTTCTCTACTAATTAATGTTTGGACAGGTGTTCTAAAGACAACTTTTACTGTATGCTTATTTTGGATAAAGGGATACCATGTTAAATATTTTGTCATCTTGAAGCAATGTACCCACCCACAGTTTTCACTTATTTTCTGAGGATGTTATGAAATGTTTGTATTTGAATACTTTGTACAAGCCATGTTTACTTTCAGTTATTTTTAATTAACTGCATCACCTTAGTTCCCTGCTTTAAAGGGCAGCTGCAAAGTAATAACAATTATAATGTACCTGCCTTTGCTTCTTAATAATTATTATTCTTCTGAAAGACTTCGTATTTTCCCATTTTTTTTTTGTCAGGAATTGTGACTTCAAGAGGCAAATGCTTCTTGCTCCTTCGGTGTAGTGCTGCCAAGTATTAAAAGTTGGGTTTGTTTTGTTTTGTTTATTTAAAAAAAAAAGCTTGTAACCCTCTTTAGACCCTTGAGATGTTCTGTACGAGGCTGTGGTCAGTGGTGCCAAGGATACCAGTGAGCAGCAGTAGGATGCAGCCTGGGGACCGGATGGGCACACATGGGAAGAGCTGGCAGCCTGGGGCAGGTGTGCTTTAAGTGCTTCATCCTGTGAAACCACAGCCTCCCAGTAGAGAGGAGAGAGAAAATGTCTATGATCGTGAGCAAACATTAGGAAGAAAGTAAAAATGACTAAACTTAGAAGATAGTTGAATTCATCAGGTATATTCATCATTTGCTTAGGGTGTTCTCTCTTTTTTTTGTAAGTTATTTTTTTCTTTTTTTTAAACTCTGCAGCTTTACAGCGGCCACCACAGTGGGTCTTTAAACCATTTTAATTTAACAGGAATTACTAAGGCTCAGTTTTGTGGAACCTTCCCATCTCAATGAAAAGGAGCTGAGAAGAAAATGGGACAAATCTAAATGCAAAATTATTTACTTAGGTTTTAACCAGAGAGAAAAATCTTTCTCTTTGGGTACAACACCCCATTTACTTTCAGGGGGGAAAAAGGGGGAGAGTGAAATAATCTTTGTGTATCTGTTGTGGAAAATGCCCGTTTTGACAGGCCCAGCTGGTGAGGATGAGGGAGTTTTGTGGAGATGAACTGGCTGTAGCCCAAGCTGCTGCAGGCTGAGCCTTTTAGAGGAGTTCATCAGCTTTCCTCCAGTCTCACCAGGATGGCTGGGTGGCTTGTTTTTAGGGTACTTGGAGTACACATTAGAACTCTGGCATGGTTTAAATTCAGTAGTCGGGGAGTAAGAAAGATAGAGGTTTCTGTGCCAGAGCAAAAGTCTTCTAAATGAGTTTAGGTGTACCTGGAGGTACCTTGAACAATCTGTAACTATATAATTTTATTGCCTTTTCCGTACTGGAGTAATTCCCCATATGAATATTCTTATTTAAATGTGTATATATAATAATAATAGTAATATAAAAATAATATAATATAATAAAAATGTAGCTGTATAATCATATAAGAAAAAACTTTCAACTGTGACGAAGCCATAAATTGTTAAAACCCAGAGATCTTATTAGACGACTAACCTTGAGAAATAGGATCTTGCATATTTTTTTTCTTGGGGAAACCATCCTGCATTTAATGGATTTTATAAACTCCCACTGAGATTAGTGGGAAATCATGCATTTGATTTGTAATATTCTCAACTTGTTTCATTTAAGGTGTGTGATATTTAGGGGGAGGAGGAAAGAGTTGGCGTTAGTAGAATATGGACTCATTTGACATTTACAGAATAGTGGAGTTCATACATGTAGTATTGGTTGAGAGAATACGGAGCTTCAGTCTTAAGCCAGTTAGCTGCACCTAGCGTGACTGGGTGAACTATTTCAGTTGACAATGATGTGGTAGAGGATCATAGTTTTGGTGGAAATTGTTGCTCGGTCCATTAATAACACTTCTTACAAAAGCATATGTAGCTCAAGACCACCTAAGTTCCTTTTCACTACTTATTTTTCTAAACAAATCGAAAAAAACCAGTATTCCCTGAAACAAGCAAGTTACATTTGCGCTCTAATCATGAAAACATGAGTACAGTGAGAGACTGTAGTTAAAACTTGAGCCTTACTTTTGGACACCGGGATTTTTACTGGGGTAATGGCTCACAGTTGTGCGATTTTAGTCTCCTTTCCCTCGCTGGTCCCTCAGCGGCATGGGTGGCTACTGAAACACAGCGGTTTACAACCTGATTTTCTTAAGCCAACAGCAGTAGCCCTGCAGCAGCTGCCCCAAAAGCAGCTGAGCTCTCCCTGCAGTGGAGTAGGGAGGCCAGCAGCTGTAGGTGAGAATCCTTACAGCCGGCCCAAAATAAATAGTCCCTACTCAAGAAGAGGGTGGTTAACTGATGGCATTTTCTGATTCTCCTGCAACAGAACAATGGAGGCCAAGTTGCAAAGATGCAAATTTTGACTGTCATTAAAAAAACTTTTACTGGAGTGTGTGCATGTCTGTGTGAGTTTAAAATAATGAACGATTTTTACTGACCTTAACAATTTTAAGTTACTGATTTTGCAAAATCTAAGCATAAAATAAGTTCTAAACTTAAATTTTACATGTAAAATGAGAAGAAAAACTTTTTCATGAGGACACGCTTATATTCAAAGCCTTTTGAGGTGCTTGAGTGGAGCATGCTGTAAGTGAAGTGTTCATACCGTGGTGATATAAGGGTCAGAGATTGCACTTTTGTAATTAAAACTCAAACTTAGGCCGCTTGTATTGTGTCTCGTGTAGTTGTAATATGTTAAACTTGCTTGAAAAAGATATTTCAGAAACTTAATCAATTTTTGCCACTGTATAAAGGAATAATACCAACCTGCCTTTAAAAAAATGCTCTGACATCCCTGGAAGGCCAATGCTGTATAAGTGCCATATTATTGTTATTATAAATGTAGGACAGGTTTAAAATAATTTTTTTGTCACCACCGCCCTATTAGTTGCTATATTTCCAGGTTGCCCTGTCCTAAGATGGAAGCCAGGTCTGGTTTAAATTGGTGATAAAACCCTTTACCTCTAGTGCTAGTGGGAGCAGGCTGGCAGCGCAGGTCCATAGCTATCGGGATCAGTCAGCCCCTCGGTGTGAGGCACCGCCGTGCGCGGTTACCACTGGTTCTCTGAATGGAAAGAGCTGTGCCTGTGGGCTACGTGCAGGGCTGGAAGGGGGGAAGCTCTTGATACATAGACTTTGGCGCCGAACCTGCCGCTCCCCAGCTGCTCCTTCCAGCCTCTGTGCCACACGCTTTGCCCCCTCTAATGTTGGCAGAGCCTTTTGCGAGGCTGTTGTATCGATCATACCACTGAAATGGTCTAGGTTAAAAATGTCCATTCAGTGGTGTTTGGTTTTTTTTAACAGTGAGCTACTTTCAGTGATCTCACTCTTGGTGCCGCCCCACCAGCAAGGGGTACGGGGGTGGCCAGCACAGGTGAGAGGGCAGTGAGCTTACGGATCGGCCAGCGGGCAAGGGCGGGAGGAGGTGGACGTTTCTTCGCTGATGAAACCATGCTGTTGGAACAGCACCTCGTAGAGTCAGTCTTGCCCCTGTGGTAGACGCTGAGAGGGAGAAAGAAAGAATATTGTTGGGTTTTATGCATGTGTATGTTAATGTTCTTTTATGCCGTATTAATCACGTGAAGAAGCCTTCCGGTAACAAGTACTTCAGTTGTAAGGCCCCATTTCTGTAGCTGAGCGCTAAAAATGGAAATTTTCATTACATGATCCGATTCTACGTTATAGCGTTAGCCATGTCGTTCATTTAGTGGTCAGTCATACTGAGGGACAGCTGACTTACGGTTTCGTGTCTCTGCCATACACAGTGTGTTCTTACCTTACACGAGGTGTGTGATGGGGTCTGACCAGGAATGCTGCTTGCAGCCGTGGTCCCTACTGCAGTACCTTGTGCTGAAGGGAGACAGCTCACCAAGGCAGTTCTTTGCTGTGAAGTAGTTAGACAAAAAAGATGGATGCACATTACAATCAGGATGTTGTACTGTCACTGGAAGCTTGTAGCTTCTTTTTTTAAATATCAGGGCAGTAGGGATATTGCTGTGGAATGAGCAGATTCTTGCTTTTGTTTAACGCTTGAAGGGTGAGAGTGTAACCTATCCTGTGAAACAACTTCTAGAGCATAGATTTCCAAACAGGGAGTTAGTATTTTACAAAATTTGCAAGCCTCACACTGCAAATCCCATTGTAGAACAGTTTTTGGCTCATGGTTTTCTCCTAGTGGCAGAATGGAGCTGGTTTTCCCTGCCAGCAGTGATGAGAGAGCGTCTTCCTGTGACACATGGCTATTCCAAGCCCAAGGAAAGTGCCGCACTTACCTACCGCACATCTTATTGTTTTATTTTACAAATCCTTGTTTAAATATCTCATTGGACAAATAAACAAAAGGGAAGTCCTATAAGCAATGTGGATTTAGATGCCTATGTTGTAAGTAAGCTGCATATAGTCATATAACATATGTTTGATGCAGGGCTATTTCAGAAGTGATCAAGTTTTGATGATGAACATTGATTTTTATGCTGAATATATGATTTTTATGCATGGTAACTTTTTGAGTTTACATTTCTGATCTTGAGTTACCAGAGGTGGCTTGATTTCAGCCATAAATTAAATAGCATGAGTATCTCTGGAAAAATCCAGAAATGGAGAGCCAGCCTTTTTTCCCCAAAAGAACATTTGAAGAGTTTTGGTTTTGCATTCTGTAAAATGTCATGGCATAACTTGAGGAAATAAACATGCTAAGGCGTAGCAGAAATACAGTCAGGCAGGGAGATTTCTTTAAAACATGCAGCTCGTAACAGTGAGCTTGTAAAGTTACTTCTTTGAAGATACAGTAAAGTTTGGCATTGGGGTTACCTGCACTGCCCCAAGTGATGAGCGCTAGCAGAGAGAGTGGAGTGCCGGTGTTGGGCAGGAAGTCCCCTCGGTCTTGCACAGTAAAATCATTCATCTCTCATTTCATGCCAGGTTTTTCCAAGTCCCTAGAGAGAATTCCAGCAAGTTGTGCGTTTTGGTTCCTGAAGCAATCGTTTCTTGTTTCCAGTGGTTTGAATCATACTTGGCGTATGCAGTTGCAGTGTTGTGGACTTCACTGTGATTGTTTCTGCTTGCAGAAGGCCCAATACTGGCTTTCTGGTCTTTTCTGTGATGTGTACATGCAGAGCAGTGCAAAATAGAGGAAGGAGATAGCATGTCTGCATATATACCTGCACATAACTTATAGAAGGTATTTCAGAAGATATAAAGAGTTTGTTGTTTGATGTGATTTAGAAATTCAGGTCTTACCCATTTACTTGCAGTTTTGATGTGGGCCGTTAAGATTGTCATTTTTAGGTCTTGTGTGGCAGAGGGCAAGTTTTGTGATGCTGTTTGTGGTTGGTTTTAATTATAAAATGAGGAAGCTGTGGCCAAAACGTATGTGTTTAAAACACTGAAGTCAAACCAATTCTATCTTGTAGTAAATGTGACTAGGCTTCATTTAGTGATTTTTATTTTGATGCCTTTTTCAAACAAAAAGGCAGCATGTGATAATCTTGTACCCAGTAACATGTACAGTACCTGGTAATATACCTGGAGCAGTATCAATTGGTTAGAGCAGAAAATTGCAAGTCTGGATCCCAAACAATAAACTTTAGGTACCTGGAGTTGCAGTTATTTTATTTGTCTCCTGAAGAGTTGACCATAAAGCTTGGTCTTAACCTCCATAAACCCGGATGTTTCTCCCAGCGCATCAGCTGTATGTATCCTGCAGGATCTGCTGCTTGAAGGTTGGCTGAAACAAAATGCTGGTGGATGAGCACTGGTGTTGCATCCTGCTGCTGAAGCTTTCAGGGTGAGGGCAGAGAGGATGGCTAGAAGTAGATGAGCCAACCCGTAATCCCCAAATATGGTCACCCTCTTTGTAACTCGGATGGATCAAGCCCATGTTACTTCTTTCTCTTGTCTTGTAATTAGAATGCTGTCAACAGAGTTCACCTGTGTACTCTTCACTGACAGGGAAATGCTTGCCCCTGTTTTTATACGCCCTACTTTGTAATGGGCGTATTTTCTAAATTTAAATCATTATGTTGAGGGGAGAGACAGGTAAGAAAATCCCAACTCCTGTTTTTAGCAAAAGGTTTTTTAAATGATTGTGCTGTGTGGTGCCTTGCGAGATTTGTTTTTGTCACGGGTTGTGGATTTCATATTCCCAGGCCCTTTCTTCTTCGCGTGCTGCTTGACATTAGGGCTGCAGAGATTCCACTGGATGTTGACGAGGAAAAAACAGTACTGGAGGCTTCCTCGCAGCAGAGTCCCCCACTCACTGTACTGGGCATTAACTTATATCCAGCACATTAGACTTAAAAGCACACAGCCATTAAGTGTAGCACTCCTTTCCCAGGAGGGCAGCAGATGGAGAGAGAATGGGGGAGGGAAGGAGAAAGGAGTATGATAGAGGGACTTTATCTGATGTATTTGTAAGCCAGGAAACTTGCTATTTACCACGTTTACAATTTCTCCGGTATAAGGAATTGAGTGTAGTGACTGGGAGCATCAGGGTCAGCGCATTACTCCTAAATGTTTAGCTATTGTATCATTTTATGGGAAGGAAAAGGTGCTAGTCCAGTATATCTTCCCTCATGCTCCTTTTATATAGGGAGCACAAAGAAAAAAGTCATTACTTTTTAATTACTCTGGGCTTCTTTGTTTCTTAAAGCACATTCACTTTTGGCCAGCAGTGAGAATTACCAAAGGGTTGTTTTCTTTCCTGTGAATGGTGAAGTAGTAGTTTTGGGGAAAATAATCGTTCAGAATTAAAATTTCATGTGGTCCAGCATATTTAATAAATAGGAGCCTTGTCCTCTACTTGTTAAATGCAGTGATTAGTGACACTCTTACTGCTTCCAGTGGGACAGGGCCAGTCACTTAGAGATGCCAGATTAAGTGGCTCCCTCAGTTCTTACAGGGACTTCTTTTCTCTGGTTGTTAACAATGTACATATTAGATTAGATTATGATAATTAACAGATACTAAAGAAGAGGGCAATCTCATCTTTATGGTTTGTTTATTTTGTACATCTCAAGTCAGCCAGGCAATCGCTTCTCCTTCTGGTGGAAAGGAGTGAATAAATTAAACCTATATAAATACATAATTATGCATAAAAATTATATACAACTCAGGTGTAATCTTTGAAATTACTTGAAAGTTTTTGAATAAATTGTTTTCATTTTGGTTATATCTCTCTTGACATTAGTTTGATTTTTTTAATCATCTTTTGTTTGCTAAACAATGAGGTTTGCAGCTTTGAAAGGAAGGCATATTTACAAGAACAAATTTTGTTCTGCTATCATTATTATTCTACACCTTGAGAGTTGCCACTTAGGACACCTTCTCTGGGTTACTGGGGGAGGGTTATGACTCATTGCAACTTCTTAGATCTTTTTAGAGGGTATTTTAGTTGTTTGCACAAAGTTCTTAAAACAGTTTTTCAGCTAGAAATGTTGTCAGTATAATGAGGCTGCACAGATCAAATATTGTAATATGAGTTTCAGACACCCTCTGAGAATTAAAATTATGATGATAATTAAAATGATGATGACAGTCCTCTAGG
>VZTV01108609.1:204-17904 GCA_013400875.1 Anhinga rufa
GCGGGCGGCGAGGGGCGAAGGTAGGTACCCGGCCGGCACCTGCAGAAGCGAGGGAGGGAGGGAGGGAGGGAGGGAGGCGGGTGATCCCGCTTCTCTCCCCGCCGGCTTGAGGCCGGGCAAGGCGGGCTTCGCCGCCGCCGGGCTCTCGGGGGAGCTGCTGGCGCGGGTGTTAGTTGCGGTTTCTTCTGCAAGAGAGGTGAACTTCTCTCAGCTTTGGGGAAAAGGGTACTGGCATCCGCCTTTAGGAAGAGCTAAGCCGGTTCGCGCCAGGGCTGGCATAGCGTGGTGATGTTATTCACTGGGGGTGTCATTTTATGTACCTACAACTAATATTCTGGAGCCTGATCAAGGTTTTAATTTCTCTAGGTAGCATTTATTTAAGCACGTACCCTTTCAGCAGGCGTTTTAAGGCGTTTTCCGCATACCGCCGCTCTAGGTGTGCTTTGCCGCGTGTGAAGTGCAAGTGCAACCCTCCAAAAGCTGCTAAGCCTTGAAGAGACTACTTAGTGTGAGCGGATTTGCAGATTTGAGCCCTCAGTATCTCATCTGAAATACATAAACTGGAATACAGAAGCAAATATAAAAGTCTCCAGGTAGTGACAGTCCATAGTTGAAATGGTTACATTTATTATATAGAAAAAGAAATCCCAGCTAAAGTTGTTTAAAGTTTTATACATCTGCCTCTTATAATCAAGCCACTTTAAAATTCCAGGGCCTGCCATGTGAATTCTGGATGAATCATGTCTTATTTTTAAATGAATGGAGTTTCACAGTGAAAATATTCATGGCATACTAAAGCAATATCCGTGGCCTGGCTTAGACTAAGAAAAATTCAGAAAGTTCAGCATGGAAGCAAAGCATTTATCCTCATTTCACCTCTGTGCCCTCGGTTTCTAGATGTTTCTTCTCGCAAATTATGTAGTTATTCATTGTTTGACCCTTCCAGGGCTTTAAGTTTAGTGAAGTGAGTAAGCGCCAGGTGGCCAAGTTCTGTTCCCAATTACTTTAGACTTTACACCATGGTAACTCTATTTGTTTCAGAGCTGTTATTCTAGATTTACCTGACTGTAACTGGATACTGAATTTGTTCAATAGTTTCTGTCATATTTTGTGACTTTTGTCAGCTCAAGCCAGGCTTTTAATGCAGGATTTGTATGTAAATTGGATAATGCACAATTTAACTGATTGTCCTCTTTAATAGGACTTGCAGAATTGGAAATATAGATCTAACACATGTTTTTAGTAGAGGCAAGAAACCACAATGCTGTTTTGTGTGGCTAAAAGCTATAAGCATCCAGTTTTGATGACCTTTTTAGTGGAAATTCTGGTATGGCAGAGCTAAAAGCTTTAGGGAAACTATTTTATGTGTACACACATAAATAGCCTTGCAAAGTCAAGATGAGAAGGACTTTTAAAGTTTAAAAAAAGTCTCAAAGAATTCCAGTAATGACATTCTGAAATAGAGACAACTTAAATAGCTCATATTTTCCTCTCTGGTGGCTGGACCTCAGAGGCTCCACGGATTTCTGCATCTAGCTTCCCCTTAGGGTGAGGTGGGCTCCACCCTGGTCTAGGACCCCAAGGGAAGTTACAGGAGGCCTGTAGAGAGCTGCAGGGGTTTAGCATGGGACAGATGATTATTGTGTCAGAAGTCAGGGTCTTGCTTTGATCCTGTTCTCTGTTAATGCATCTTTAGGGGGCATTTAGGTAAAGTTTGTTTGCAGTGTAAGAACCTAGGAAGAGATATTTTAAATCATTAAAGTCCGTAAAGGGAAAATGCCCCATCTTTTCTATTATACAGAAATTTGATGTCTGAGTGATTAGAAATGGATTGGGAAAAAACTTACTTAAATATTGTCACACTACTTAGTGGAAGCAAATTTGATAATACTTGCTTGAAGTATCACTTTTGACAGCAGCATCCTTATTTTGGAGAAAACATACGTTTTGAGGCCCAATTTGAAAGTGAGACTCAAAGAACTGTTTGTCATATGAAGGGGAAAGGTAAGGTGAATATTCTCAAGTCTGCTGAGCTGCAGCCTAATCTAAATGGTATACAAAAGTCTAAAGTCTGTAATCATGAATTCTGTCACGACACTTCTTCACTGTGTTTCTTTTTCATTTATCATTTTTCCAAGTAAATTTCAATTGACTCCTCTCATTTAGAGTTTGGAGCACAATAGATTTGCACTGACATGCATGCATTATATAATTCCAAGGGGTATCCATATGCAATAATGATTAAGAACAAGCGTAAAAGGGAGAGTACATTTAGGCTGAGAGGACTGAATCACTCACCGCTTCTTCACTGGATGTAGCTGGCTGAAGCAGCCCATCATTTTGAAACGTGCCATTGTATTGTGCATTCAAATGATGTGGAAGGCTTGAAAGCTGTGAAACTAATCATTCCTGACTAGCAGCTGTGGACATGGTGATAAAAATTTCTTCCTTACAGGAGGTTAAAATAAAGACTGCACCTTGGTAATTACCAGATAGTGCAATCTGGCTTGCAGGGATTATGGGTAAGAGAAAAGTCCACCTGATGTTTTAACATGAGGAAGATTTTGCTCACAACAGGCAGGAGTGACATCCAAGGGCATTCATTACTTTGATGTGGTATAAAGGAACAAAGATGCTGGCATAAGAGTGATTAGAGGTACTGCCATGCAAAAGGGGAAGTGGCTGGATATTTACTGGGAAGGCTGCAGTCAGTTCTACAGAATTTCAGTCTCCCTAATTTTACTACTAGGACTTCAGCCATTCTTTCTGGAGGAAGACATTGATTTAAACTCACTGATCTTGAACAGCTGCTCAACCTTTTTTTAGCTTCCTGTGCAGAAAGAACCTTGTAGTTGTAAATTTTATTGCTCCTTTAAACAGACTTTTTCATGTTTCAGTCTTTTTTCTCATGACCATAACAGAAATAGATTCTGAATTCTTGCTAGTACAAAGTATTTACATGTGTGGATGGATTTTAGAAACATTTGCTCGAGGTTTAAGTGCGTCTTACCAAATATTGCTTAAATTTTCGTCTTTGAAAAAGTAGAAAGACGTTTTGGGTATGGAACTAGAAGACAAGTTTCTGGACCTGTGTCTAAGAATCTAATGCTCGTCTCCGGTGTCATCAAAGGCAAATTAGTTACGGTTTTTGTACCTGGGTTTTGCAGGGATAATATGGAGAAAATAATTAGAGGGATATTCTGAAGCTTGCTCAAAAAAAAAGAAACACTGCATGATACCTAGTGAATGGAAGCTATACAAGTTCTTAAAATGTTTAGCGGAATTGTATATATTTTTTTAAGTAATTCCTATAAAGTTGGGCAAAGCCTTCCTGGTCAAAATACCCAAACACGAGAGTATCCACTTATATGGAAATCAGTACAATAGTTATGCTATTTATTTTGCAGACAGTATCAGGACACTATTTTACTTGATGTAATTCTAAAAATTAGATTGTTCTGTAAAAAACTTTAGTTACAGCAATCCCAGTACAAGTCAAAATTATTGCAAGGATTGCAAGGATGTCACAGGAGGCAGAATTTCAGTACTCAGTAGCCTGAGGATGAGTGATACCACTGCTGAAATGTGGACCTTACAAATAGACTTTCCAGGAATAACATCACATCACTACCCACATGCATCTGTGGTAGTTGGTTGAGCTTTTACAGAAAATTCACAGGCTAGCTAGTTAATATTCATCCCTCGATTACATATATAACATTGTAAACGCTCAGTGACAGAAGAGCTCAAACTAGTTGGAAATGTGTTTGTTCTTTGTCTCACCTTTTCTTCTATCCCATCTTCTTCTGTCCCATATACGTCCATATATATAGATATATATATANAGTAAAATGAAGAATAACATAGTATGAAAATAATTTAATAACAGGACTGGAAATAGGCTACAAGTCTGCTGGTTCCCATCCATACTGCCTGGACAGTGGGGAAAAACTGGAAATTTACATCTTTCCTAAAAGTCAGTAGAGAAGAGCAGAGTAAACTGATCAAACCGTACAGTCCCGCAGGACGTTCAGTCGCTAACAGGGATGGCTTGTCTGGAAATGATTATGATACCCATTCTGTCTCCTTCAGTGGTTTTGCTGTCTATAGAGCAGCAGCCTCGCTGTGCTTTACAGCTTGACATGTTAAGGTGAAACATCAGGTTGTGATCTGTGGCAGACAGCTGTAGGACAGCAAACCAAACGTAAGTTGTACAAACATATATCCAGGATAAGCTATCTCACTGATGACTTTTCACATCCAAATATTCTCTTCTATGTTTGCGAACGTGTGTGCATTTTATTATGCATGTTTTGCTGGCATGAAAAATGTGACAATTATTTGCTTCAGTTTCTGAGAGTGACTTTAGAACTTACGCTGTTCGTGCTTTTTAGGATTTCGGCAAAGAACAACTGAACAACTGTCACTGTAGATGCCCTATTGTCAGGGAAAAGTGAGAGTAAAGTATCCACAGGTCTGATGTCTCCTGTATCCTCAACTCCACATTGTAAGCAGATTTTAAGGAAGACCTTGAAATGCAAAATTAACTTTAAAACTGGTATTTTTTCAATGTGTTGGTTAAGATGATGCTTTTTTTAGGCCTATGTTGAAAAACTGTCTCACTTAAATCTTATTAATGATCCAGTATACACAGAGAGGTGTAATACTCCCAATAAATTTAAAGGATTTAAGAATTGGTAAAATAGATCTTGGGTTTGTTTATATTCTACAAAAGCTTCTGGCATGTTTCAGATGCTACTCTTTCCAGCTTTTATAAAAATAATTTCATGAGACACTTCAAACTCTTTTTCTGGTCACAGAACAACCTGTTGTACTTCTTCAGCTTACAAGAAGGTGATACAGCATATGAAATTTCAAAATAGATACCCTAGCTTCTCCCAAGTAATTATTTTATAAATAAACTGAAACTCTAATTTTGGCAAAAAAGTTAACTGTCAAACTTGGCAAAATCCTGTGATTCTATGAAATTATCTACTGCTTTTGGGAACAAAACATGCATAGTTGTGTGGACAAAAGTGTCTTTGTGGAATAGAATACATTCTCATGCTTTCTAAGCATTTGTTCCTGATACTGAAGATTAATATATGAAAATCAGGCAGAAGTAGAGAGCACACAGTATAATGCCTGTGCCTTAAATTCAGTTGAGGTTTTTTGAAGTAAATTGTTATGGGCTTGTTATAATAGGTGGTAGTGTGTAATAGCCTGCTAAATTGAAAGTTTCACAAGAATTTTCACCATTGTGTCTGAATGTTGTCTTTGCATACTCGTAATTTAATGAAATATTCTCCTTTCCTACCGAAATTTTTATGTTTGGTTTTAGTCCAGAGGTTGACTTTCCTGGAAAGTTTATGAGAAAATCCTTTTCCTGGATTTGATTTAAGAAAAAAAATAAAAAAAAATATACTTTTCCCATTTGAAACGTAGCTGGGGAGAGAGGCTGCTGTTACATAAGCACAACTATATAATTTGCCTGTTTTTGCCTGGCCATTTCTCCTTGACTGTTTAATTACTTTGTAAATAAAAGATTGAATGAATATTTTAAAAATCTGGTGTCTGTTTCTAGTTTATTCTTAGTTGCTTTATGCTGTTTGTTTTTTGAAAGACTTGTACCCTGGTTGCTACCATGTGGTGAGGCTTTGTACTGCTGTGCTTTTAAAGTGCTGTAAATTAGCATGAATTAACACAGATATTACACTTGTTGCTACTTTTGGTGAGGATGAGGCTTCCTTGGATGCTTAGTTATGCCTTAAGTGAGACAGTTATACCCACTATGTAAAGCAGCTTTTATTATTGATGAGAATTAGGCTTTTTGGTGGTGGATTGCAGCAGCGATTACAAGGTCCTTGACCACACATGAGCTCTGTAACCGGAGCACTCTGGTAAGTTAGAAGAAGTTGCTGCCTCTCAGAAATAGGTCCTGAAATCCCAATACTATAAATACCTATGAGAGTGGCTACCTGATTTGCCTACCCAAATAAAGATGGAATATTCACATACCTAAAGGTTTCTACAGTTGTGTGCAGGATTGTAGACTTTAATAATGTAACAAAGCTGATATCTCTGTAAGAGGTTTTAAAGCTTTATAGAAAACTGTAATATGTAATATTATTAGATCTGCTTGTTCTATAAAACTTCCCATTTTGGTCTTGAAAAGTAAACATGTCCTAAACATAAAAAATTTGCTTAATTTTGATTAAAATTGGGTATAAGATCTGTCATGTCCTAAAGCCTGCTAAAGTCCTTCCAGTGTTTTAAAGGAGTCCTGAATGAAGCTACTCTTAGAGAAGTCTTTTTGCCCACAGTAGATGGTGACCTGATGTATCCCACTGTTGAAGCGAGCTGGGGGAGTATGCACGTTGAGTGATTCAATTGCAGAGAGTTTCTGTGTGTCACTTCTGACATGTAAATGTCAGTTCAGTTTGTAAGTTTAAGCCTCTGTCTAATCCGCTCCGGGCTTTGCTGGGAAGGCAGTACAGCTACTGAAAAGTAAAGCGGGATCTAGCATTACGTATAGAAGTTAAGACTTATTAAAAGCAAATGCCATGGCTCTCATCAGAGTAGGAATTTAGTTATGGCATGGCTATTTCTCCTTTAAAATGTATAGCTATGTAATTTTCTTTTTTTCTGGTGTGCTTAGGAGGTGACTTGCCAAGGAAGAATTTGGCCTGCAGTATGCATCAGAAAGATCAATAGTACAGGGGTGGTGTAACGTATGTTATTTTCTCAGAAATCTGAGTGCTGTTAGATGACATCTGTTTTGTGTGTCTAATTGCCTATGCAATTATCATTTAGAAAATGTGTTCACCTTGAGTTTTCAAAGTTTCGCTTGTCTTTTCAGAGTAGTTTCTACTTTTAAACTCTTATAAAAAAAAAAAAAAATATATGTGACCTTACTTGGCACAGAAGGTCACATATCTTGGCTTTCCATCTGGTTAAGTAATTCAGTTGAAAAATGAGCTAAGCAACAGAGCCATTTTTGTGAGTGCCTTACAAAAATACTTGCTTGAAATGCTTTCACTTCACACTTCTTCGCAGCTACCTTCCTGCCCAGTGCTAAACACAGCCCTCTGTCTTCACTGCATTTTGTGCCTCAGAAAAAATGAGTAGCAGTCTCTGGGCTTGCATACATAGAAACATTCAGAAAAAATATTCCAAATTAACTGCATGGACATTCTGGAATATTAATTTAAGCTAGCTTTAAAAGTGGATTAATTAAATCACATACAAATCTGTTACGGATACTTTTATTTGGAAGTGTCTTTTGTTTAGCTGACTTCTAAAGTGAATTAAACATTTTACAGTCACTTTTAAACTCTATTTGTGGTTTAACTAATACATTTTAAAAACTTATTAGTCTTATTAGCTTATTAGAGTGAGTTGTTTAGAGTTAGTTGTTATAAAGCTTATTAGAGTTAGTTTTCCTGAAGGTTCTGGCTAATAAACTCAGCTGCTAAGTTTTGGTAGGGTGAATGATGAAGTTACGATGTTTAGTTCTCTGTTCTGCTCCCCTCCTTAGGCTGCTGGAGAAGGAGTGGCAGAACAACACGTATGCTTGCTGTGCAGCCCAGGTAGCGCACAAATGGTGTGTAGTGCGAACTTAGGTTCAGAGAAAGCAAATACAGTGGACTCTGAACTGGGGCATCGTGAGGCATGGGCAGATTGCTTACTCTGCTGCAGGAATTGGCATCTTTAGCAGAAAGTGAGGCAGGCAGCAAAAAGGGGTAACATCTTCAGTGTTCCCTAACATCTTCAGTTGCAGGATTCAGCAGGACTTGCGTCAGTAGCATAAGCATCTCTGTGTAAATGAGCTTTTTGTCTACAAACTGTAAAGTGGGAGTGTGCTCTTTCCTGGAAATCTGCAAAAAGTGAAGGCGTTAAGTTAAACTGTTCAGATTTTTTTAAGTTTCTATTTTCTTGATAATAAAGGTGTGTCTTCCAAGAGAAGTTGCCGTGGAGTAGGGCAGGATGTACACAACACCCGTTGCTCCACACTGGCTCCTGTTTTGGGTATTATCGAATATTCTTGTTGCATGTGAAGTAGTTAATTTTCCTGTGTGTTCAATTCATTGCACGTGGAAGGAATTATTGAGAATTTGAACTTGCACTGTAAATTCATACCCTCAATTAATACAGAGTAGCTTCTTTGTGTAGATAAGCTGTACAGAGTCCTTTTTCATTTACACAAGGCCTTGCATCCTTGAATATCTTTCCACACTCTTCCAGCAGTACGAAAGTCTGCTTCTCATGTTGTGGACATCCCTGATGCCAGTGAGGCCATCCTGCAGAAAGGATGTGCAAGAGGAAATTCTGAATGCAGTTAATGGTGGGATAAGGCGCTCTTCCTTCTCTGGACTTACGATTAAATTCTGTACAGATTGATTTGGATGAGCATGCAGAATCTTTCTCATTTATGTGGTTCTGGCTAGGAACAGTGACTACTTCTCAAACTTGGTGTGTAGTAATGCATTACTAAATTCCTTTATAACCTTTAAGAAGTAACACATCACTTTCTCCTCCTGTAATTTAGTCCCAATAATCTGGAATATTACTGGTAATAACCTGCAAAAAGCCCAAAAATATTCCCCCTTAAACATTCCTGATGCTTCCCAAACTAAATACTCCCTTTTGACTAATGAAACCGATCACATTCTTTGGCATGGACTCTGCTCCTGACCTCAGAAAAACAGTCTTGAAAATGAATTCAAACAGTTCAGAGCAGTTGGAAACAGCTTTTTTGGAAGTGCTACTAGGTGTTGGTTTCTACTTTCTTCTGAGGATACCTGGTTCTGTGCCTGAGGTCCTTCTGTCAAGGCTAGTGTAAGTATTGCTTGTAGACTTGTAATAACTTATATTCTGTCTTTTGCTCATGTAAACTAAATGTTTCATCCTTACAGTATATTAGGTCTTTTAAAACCATTTTTTTTTTGTTTTTTTCAATGCATTTTTTTCCCCTACTTGCATTCTGTCTCTGCCTTTGCGGAGCTGAGAACTGGCCCATTTTGCCTTTCTGTGTTGCATTTTATTCTGCCAAATATTGTATAATATATACGCTTGTATGTATTTGTTTATGCCAGTTGGCATTTTCACATACATTTGAAAAAGTCCAAGAAAACTCAAGTGTTTCAGGATATTTAAAAATGCAAATGTATAGATTATTTTAAAAATTAATTAACTGATGTTTATTTATAGCTGATGAGGAGAGAGGTGAAGGGGCACATGTTGCATGTACAGTTATTGTATATGGCAATAGATTTCCAGATGCTTCCAGCGTACAATAAGATGACAATGGGAAGAAAAAAACCCAAACAGATAAAGTAAAATGATTTGTTTTATTTAGTAAATAGTAATGGACTAGGAAAAAACAGGTAGAGAGAAACAAAATATTTGGCTTTATTTAGTCAATAGTAACAGACTAGGAAGAGAAATATTTCTTTACTGCAAAAGTGGTGCTGCCTTAGTGGGACCATTCAGCTAGATTATTCATTAACTGTCAGAAGAAAAATAATAATAATATGAAATGGTCTCCATGGAGTGGAAGGGTGTGGAAACCATAAGCTCCGCTAAAACACAGGAAAGTTTCACATCTGCCTGGGTGTTCATCCATCACAATGGGGCACTGGTTAAGGTTTACAGAGAGTGAACGCGCCTGCCGGTGGCTGCTTGCCTGACGAGGTGGAGCTTGGGCCTTTGGAGGAATCGCTCCAGTCCTCGATTTTGCATTGAAATCTGTAAGTCTGTGCCGCTGCTGGAGGGGGTCTCCCTGTCCTCCCGCTGCCCACCCACCACGTGTCGCTGCCTTCTTTTATGCTACTGCTAGCATTCATTAATGGGATGGTTAGCTGGATAATAGACATGGTCCAGCTGAAAAGGCATCGGGTTTTTTTGCCATTGTAGGGATTAAAGCTCTGATCAGCTCCCAGACCTTGCAGGTCATCTGCCTACACCAGTGCTATTCTGGCACAAGTGAGAAGTAAGGACCATCTTTTTTTTTTGTGTGTGTGTGTGTGGGAACATCACATTAGGTCAGTTTTAGCTTAGAACTATGCCCTGAGCGTGTGGCTGGATGTGATGCTGCCTGGTAGAGCTGCAGCTCCCACAGAAAAAAGTGGATTTCTATTGCATTTTGGTACCTATTCACACACTTTCTCTGTTCCTGGGGCAAGAGAAGACCAGTAAACTGGTCTGGTGGAGAACTGTTCTTTCTTTTTTGGAGGCAGGCAGAAGACTGACTAAGTTTTCTGTCAAGATGAGCTTGCTGGACTGTCTTACATTGTGGCTGCAGAGTTACTAGGTCTGGTGGAGAGGAAGCTGGGGAAGGGAGGGATGAGAGGGAGGAGGCAAACAGGAGCTCTTCTTTCAGGGGAAGCCTGCAGTTGCACCTGATTGGAAGATGCTGGAGTCATTCTGTTACTTTACATCTAAATATTTAAAATAACAAAATACAGTATGAGTTAAGTTTCAGTTCGGTGGTGCTTTTCTTTCTTTCCCCACAGTTCTAACTACTTGCTTTTGGATCAACAAGTTTTCTTTGATGTGACAGGAAAATGTAATAAGAACCAGAATTATTTTAACAAAACAAAATACTGTGTTTGAGTCTTAATTATTTTGAATACTTCTGTTTTTTAGCTCTGTTACAAAATGTTTCTTTTTTTATTGTCTGTAAAGTCAATCTTAATAATGGGATTTTGCAGTATCCACAGAGATTAGCTGACTTTGTGGGTTTAAAACCAAATGTAAAGCAGTATGAATAATAGTTCTTAATTTTATTTATTGAATAAAACATTGGATTTTGACATAGTCAGGATGGACATATTAGAATTGTGATTTCATTTAATTTGCTATTAAAAATATGTCTCTTAAAAATTGGAACTCATACTTAGTTGTTTTGACATTTGAATATATTTATTTTATGTCATAGATGACTTGGATACCTACCAGCCTGCGGAGTGTGTTAATTTGCAAGAGCTGTAAAAGGCAGGCATTAAAAAGAAGTCATAGACTGTGCAGTGTGCCCTTGAGCACTGATTACATGCTCGTTACTTCCTAGTCCCCGTGTTTGGTTTTTACCCTGGTTCCCTGTCCTCAGAAGACACGTGCATGTGCTACTTTGTCCTGAGTTGGTGCCTAGGAATTAAGGGAGCTCTGCTGGCCCTCTTGTCTTCCATCAGCTCAGGAGATCCCGCTAGTATACGAGGGTGTAGAGGCGTGAACTAAAGTGTATGTTGCAGGGAGATGCTGGGCTGGTACAATGTATGGAGTGATGGAGAGCATGCACGTGATGATACCCATGGGATGGCAGGAGGGAACTTATGGCCCTGAGGACCCCTCTCATTCAGAATATTGGAGTCTGTGGATTTACTGAGCTGCTGCCTCTCTGTGCCCATCTGGCTGAGTGCCACTGAGCAGTCATCTATTGTTTGCCAATTCATTATCCATACTTTCCCCTTGGCCCTCTGACAGAAGAGCTTGGGATACGAAGCTGTTAGATCAAGCTCAACTCAGGCAACCTGATAACATTAACAACTAGGGAATGTCTTCTGAGAAAACAGGGAATTGTTTGTTCACTAATATTATTTTGGGTTTAGGACTACTACTTGTAAAATATACTAGTATCAGTATAGAAAGAGCCAGTATCCTTTTACTTCCTACCACTTTCTAGTATGGTATTTCTGTTGTACTGAAGGTGAAACGAGTGCTAGTTTTTCTCACTGTATGGTTGCTTTCAGAAGGTGAAGGGTCTCAGCCAGGGCACAGTGAAAATGGAACAGCTAGAAGGAAAGAAAACTCCATGCCATGTTAGCCAGAGATATTAAAGTACACAGTGAAGCACTGTGGAGCTGGACAACTTCCCAGAGCAGTTGCTTCTTTCCCTACTTTTTAATTAAAAACTTTGAACAAATAGTTAAATGCATATCATGAGTGCTATAAAGAACACTATGAAAAGTTCCCAAATCCTATTGCTCTCCTATTTATGTTAATTTCAAAAGAGAAAACTTGTTGGCTTTAATGTAGGGAGCTTTGACTTCTAGCACATTTTTTTCTTCTTTATTATGTCAGTGTTGGTAAATGTGTGCTTTGAAGGTGCACATGAAGGTTTGAGTGTATTTTTGTAGGAAGGGCAAGTACAGCTGCAAGAGTGATTAATAACTGCATAAAATCAGGCTTAATATTATTTAAAGATTAGAGATTTCTGTGCCAAATATTGCTGATCATGTCATATATTGCCATGAGGGACAAGGCTCTAAATGCAAGGACTTAAAACTGCACTTGTCTGAATTCTGTGAACAGTTGCAGGCAGCCCCTGGATGTGTGGGATGTGTGCAAAGAACAGCACCGCTGGACCAGGAGGGCAGCCACTGCTTAGAGGTGGGCGCTCCATCTGCCTCTGGAGGTCCAAGACTTCAGCTGCCAGTTTTCTGGTGATTTACTGTTATTATCTGCTCTGAAGTGCTGAACTTTAATGTCACTTACACCACTCTAATTCCGTATCATCCCACCAGTTTCCTGTTTCAGGACTGTGAAGGATTAGTGGCCGCTCTCTTTAAAGCCTCCATAACCTGAAGTGAACATTGTGTACCAGAGCTACAGGCTGTTTTCTCCGGGTAGGACGATGCCAGTAGCATATACTGCCATTGTGCAGCAAATTTCTGCTTTGGTCTGGGTTGCACAGAATTTGAAGTAGCTTCAACTTTAACTGGGAGTTCAGTTCACACCTGCTCTTATAAAAAGACTTTATGTGAAACAGTCATAAAATTTTTAATGTCTGACTCATTTCACCTGAAATGGGTTGAAAGAGCCTTGGGCAAGTATTTATATCTCCTCTTTTGGCATGTAAGGTTTAGGGACATTTAAAGAGATCAATGTAAAATCTTATGAGATCCATAAACCTTTTTGATTGCAGAAGGAAAATGTGTGGATTTCTGAAATCTCTCTTGAGAAGTGGAAACGAAAAATAGGCTATTAATCAAAGATTGGTGTATGAAATAGAAAGTATGAAATTACATCTTGCAAATTATTTCCGTTCAATGTACTTTTAAAAGATAAAGACAGAAGTACTTGTAACCTTTTAAACTACAGGATTATAGTTCTCTTGAAAGCATTTGCAGTAGATGCATATTCATGCTACGGTTTTCACTTTTCAGATGAAGAAAATATGCTCGCTTGCTTGAGTTGCCCTCTGCAGAGTCACCTCTCAACAGGGATCTGTAGTGCGTGTATTTTTACTTACCTTGATCTTTTTTTTTAAGGAGAGGAGGAAAGAATTTGATAAATTGGATATATAATCTTGTGTCTTTCTCAGGGGATAGATTAGTTGATAGTTTTGGGCTATGTCAGGGTGAAAATGAAACCTTGTGTTTGTGACAATTGACTTGATAGCAGCTGTCAAACATGATTTCAAGTCATGGGAAATATTTGAAAATGTTGCTGTCAAATAATGGCATTCTCAGTTCATTCCTGACCTTGGAAATTATTGCTTGTTTAAAAAAAATATTCTTCTGGCATCTGTATTCTCGATGAAGTAGGACCAGTAGGGTTCTTTAAAATTAATCTATATTATCGTTAATATAATAAAAGAATCCAATCCCCTGTGTCAGAGCATCATAATTAATTTGTTCTAGTGTCAGTCTGCTTTCTTGCATGCTGCTTTTTCATTTTCTAATAGAGGTTACAGAAAGAGGGAAATCATAACAGGACCCTGAGAATGTAACTAATTTACATGGAAAAATATAATAATAGTAAAGTAGCAGTGAATTTCCTTTGGGAAAACAAGGTTTTCTTCTTTGGTACTGTTGTTCTTCATAAAATCATATGTGCTTTGACCTTGTGGTTAATGACCTCAATAGAGTAATTTCATAGACTTAAAATCACTACAGGATTTTATGTGTTTTCCTTTTGTTTATTATCCCTTGCTAATTTTATTGATACTGATGGGAAACATAAATTACATTTACATTTAGATAACAGATTTGTGCTAATGCTGGGAAGCTATAAACAGTTCTAAAGCTTTTGTACAAACGCTCTGTAATTGAGGTCAGTGAATTGACATTTTCATTCTATGTTTAAAATAATTCACACTTTTTGTAACAGTAACTGCAACACAGAAATATCTTTTCAAATCCCTGAAGTAAGAATCCTGTAAATAAAAGTGGGAGTGAAGACTGTGTCACATATTCTGTATTATTCCTAATGGAAGAGTGGGCAAGTAGTTACTAAATGGCTTTTCATATGTCTAACCTGCTTAACAGAGTTCAGACGAAGGCTGGTGTTATGCTTCCTAATCCCATTGTTTTAGCAGTGTTTCTGATTGTACCTGATGTGTCATTAGACGACAGCAAAGCTAAAGGGATTCTGGAATGACTGTCTTACACATCTTAAGGATGAATATCACTCTTGTCAGAGGGGATGGCTTTGCTATCAAACTTCATTCCCAAAACTTTTGCACAGGCTTTCTAAAAATCAAGAAGTTATAGACATCTAATATTATTTATATAAGTATGTAATATATTTGCTTTTATTTCACTGCAGGGTTGCATTTCTTGTTCTTTTTCAATTGCAACCATGCAGTGGATATCAAAAGCTACTATGGATTATGAAAGAAGCAGGAATAAAATGTCAAAATACTTTCTTTGGTATTTATGCAATTATCTCCCTAAAGAAAAGCTTTGGTATAGATGAAGAATTGCCTCTCTTGCTGAGAACAAGTGTCCTACAGGAAAAAATCTTTGAGAATCTTGGTTAACTTCACCTTGAAGAGTTGCATCAGAGCTAATTAAACTGATGTGGAAGTACCAGTGTAACCATTCAGTCCATACAAGTTACGCTTTTATAGCTTGAAGCACACAGAAGTTTTGTCTTTGCTGTCACATTATTCTCTAGGCACATACATTCCATACTCCTGGCATAGGTGTTAGAGGTACTATGCCTTGGACAATTTTGAATGCATAGTGGTGTCTAGGAGAATTGTAAGAGCTGAAGTAAACTCATAACCTCCTGGGAAAGTTTCATGTCTCCAATAGTGGCAGTGTTATATCCAACCCTTTGCCAGGGCCAAAGGCTCAGTCTGTGCTGCTGTAAACACAAGATAGCTCTTCAGATAAACTATGGCTCTGTGTGTATGTGTGAGGGAGGGTTTTGTTTGTGGTTTATTTTTTTTTGAGGGTTGGTTTTTTTTGTCTTTTTTTTTTGTGGGTTCTTTTGTTTGTTTTGTTTTGAAAGGTGCTTGAAGAGTCTGGGCATGGAGTTTCACATTATACTGGTTGGACAATGTAAAGAACTCCTCTCTGGCATGTGTTTGTAAGTACACAAGTAGTTTCTTAAATGTTAAGTGCAGAGAATATATTTTTCTTTCAGGTCTGGATCATGACTCCAGTCAAGAAAATAGAGTTTCTAAGGCATAACCAACAGTAGCTCGCTGACATTAGGATGAGAAAAGTAAGTTAGTTACAATTTTGTACTAACTTCATTCTGATATTACAGCCACTTGGAAATCAATTTCTCCTTAAAAAAGGCTATGGTAATCATTCTCTGATAGCTGGCAACCACTCTTCACTGGGAAATCCATAGTGCTTGTTACTGGTGTGGGCTGGAAGATTCCATAACAAGTACCGTGCTGATAAACATTTTTAGGAACATGAACTCAAGGTGTTGGGAGATTACAGAGTGGATCGAATTACACTGCTTTATATATGGAAAGCTATTCTCACCCTGCATTGTCTAATTCTTGGGAGCCAGTTTGCAGGAAGGATTCTTAATCCATGCAAAGGCAGTGAAGGGGCAGTTGTCTTACATTTGCATGAGACTTTGTAGAGACTATGTCTCTATAGGGTTGTGGACTGTTTCACATTCAGCTAGGCACTGTACCTTTCTTTGGTTCAGACAAGGCCTGGATGCAGTCTTCCATTGCAAGATGTAACACCATTCCAGAGAGGAAAGTAAGTGTAGACCTTAAGGGGTAGGACTTGTTCAGAAAGCTAAAAGTTTCTCAAGATTTTCTGAGAACTGATTTCATTCTTAAGTGTTCATTTAAATAAGATGTCTCCCTGGCCTATCGGTCTACTCAAAAAACCTGTGAGGGTTGAATGCTTCTGAAGAACTGGTTCACCTCCTCAATTTAGTGCCCTCAGGTGAAATGCTGCTGCTTCGGGGTGAATCTCACAAAAAAAGATTGAGTACAAGCCTGCCTAGCTCCTGCTGCTTGTATGGGGTACCAGGTACCCTGAAGGTCCACTTTCATAAACTCTTCCATACTTAGCACCTTGGGATGGGTGTTTCATGGCTGGGAGGGAGAGGGAGCTAAAGAGACAGGAAAGAGATATCTATGACTATTGGGTTTGAAAGCAGCTGGTCTGGCCCCATCCTTTCTTTACTTCCTTCATCCTCTGGTCTACCCTCCTTAAAGAGGTAATCAGGCCATGTCTAAGAGAATCACTATTAATGATCTGCAAGCTCCTATCTGTGCCATCCCAGAAGGCCCCCTCCTTGCGACAGAAATACTTGTTTTTTTCCTCATTGGTCTGAACCTTCCAAATAGTTGATGCTAGTTTGGTCCAGGAGGTCCTGGGATGACCAAGGTGATCACTGTATACAGTAGATGTGTATTTTTGAAAAAAGACCTGTCCTAGAGCTCTCGTGAGCTGTTTCCAAAGCCAAAACCTCTACAGGCCCAGTCTTGAGTTGAAGTAGAAGCTTGACCATTAAAGAAAAGGATGGCTCTTTTCCTATATATAAATAAATATATATCATTGAATGTTATTAATGGTCAGGTGAAATGTTGCTTAAGCTCATTTAAACGTTTAAAATTATACAGAAAATAATATAGAAATATTCTTCTGATAATCAGTTTTAATTATGGAATTTAAATTATTTTCTTCATGCAGATGTATCACCCAGTGCCTAAAATTTGCTTTCTTTCTGCTGGCTAGAGGTGTTTGGTAGAGCTAACAGGTAAGAGATTTGCAAGGAAGTTCCTTAGTCATTTGAAATAATTTATTATGCCTGTGGCAGGTGAACACTAGAGGGCTCTTTAGACTAAGCAAAATAATAGTGTCATGTTTATAATTGAGGACTAGTCTGAGGCATTTTGTTATCTTGAGTTAAATAGTCAAGACCTCTGTTTTCATTACAATAGTGTAAGGCTTTCCTTTTCAAGAAAAAAATAAATCAGTGTCTTTGAAAGAAGAGAAGTATAGTCTGTTATTAATGTAGCAAGTAGTTGAGTTTTTGAGAAGTGGGGCCTTTATGTGTAGTCATCTAACTGTTTAAATTTTTATACATTTTTTTGATTAGCAGTCAAGATTTTTTTTTCATATTCCTGTTCCAATTGGTTTATTTTAAGATAACTACATTTTTTGTATTTCTTTCTGATTGTCTGTCCACCTTTTAAGTTTCTTTCCTTACGTGGTAGCTAATTTATAGTAGCCCTTGTACTATGAAGCCCAAATCTGCATTGCATTGTGCTATGTATGATCACTGTTGGCAGAGGTGAGTGTAAAATGTAGCTATGCTTGTTTGGAAGTGTTTTTCAATCACTTTATACTTGCTTTTCAAAAAAGGGTCAAGCATTATACATTTCGTAGATGTCAACAATGATTCTTAGCTGGTGTGAATTTCTAGTGCAGCCTGGAAAGGCTTTGTCATCTTATACTGACTGAAATTTGGACCCAGTGTGTTTATTCCAGT
>VZTV01108619.1:0-13006 GCA_013400875.1 Anhinga rufa
TAAAAGAAATAGAGATGTGTATCATTTTGGACTATGCATAATGCAATATTGCTACAGTAAGGTATATTTAAGCTGATCTTTCTGACCCTGGAGTGGAGTCCAGGTTCATATACTCTCTGGTACAACTTTAAGAAGCCTAATAGCTTTTTAGGCAACCTGAATTGCTGGCATAGCCTATAGCCTAAGGACAATATAGCATCAGGAATTGGGAGTGACATAGTTTAATCCTGTGGTGCCCTCTCCTTGATTGCTTTGCCTCCCTTGCTGATGAGGGTTTGGCAAGCTGAAGNNNNGAAAGCTGAAGGCAAAGCCTGGCCCTGTAGTATATGCCCACCAAGAACTCCAGGTGACATTTACAGGTTTTCCTATGCACCATTGAAAGTCCACTCAAGTCACTTCTTCATTGCTTTCTATCAAGTGGAAATACTAAAAATAATCAGACCTAACTCGCCAGCATGGCAGGAAAACTAATGCTATTCTCATTTACAAAAAGAGGAGAGTTTTGCAAACATGAGAGATAGTGAAGAAGACAGTTATTTTTTTGAAAACCTTTTTTTATGTCAGTTTACTTGTAGTCATATCTCAAGGATGCATTGTGGACAAGAAGAAAACCCAGCTTTGCAATGGATAAATGCTCGTTGTCCCTAATATTACACACCAGATGGGAGGTGAAAGGTCAGAGCGCACTGGATCGTGTTAGCATCTCCCCAAAGCCTCCCACTAGATCCACTAAAGACCACTTTAATCCCCTTCCTGAGTCGTTTGATTCTCCATCAGCAGCAGGCAGCTTTGGTAACAGATGCCTAGCATCAGAAATGAAATATTAGCTGCTATCACATTCCATATGTTCAGGGGCTGTAGCACGGAGAGGCTGCTTCAGTGTGCATCCTTGAATTTCCCCTAGCTGGGTCCCAGTGCACAGCTGGGGTGTCAGGATGTCGTCTGACCTCAGCACAGCTCACTGTGTGTTTGGGTATCCCCAAAAAGGGAGGGGGGAAATCCCCCCTGAAAGGCAGCTATATGTGGGAAACGCTGAAACTCAGCTTCCCACTCGGCCACAGGCTTCTTGGGATCAACCAAGTCTGTCTGGTTCTTCAGCTGAAAGTTGTGGAAAACAGGCAAGAAGGGATCTCTTGCTGGAGATCTGTGTCCTTCAAGATGCCCTTCCTCCATTCAACATTATGCTTGTGCTGAAAAATAAGACTAAGTATCTCAAAATTAATATAAAGTGAAAATAACCAACTATATTGGTAATTCAGAGAGAAGACAAGTACAAAAAATAGCTCATTACTGGGAAAACTTATGATACCACTGCTGTGGAAAATGCTGATGTCCTAAATCAGGGCATCTGTGGAACAGATGTGCTTTCCTCCTTCTGTCCCTTCTGATTTCTGTCCACCATAAGAGACTGGGAAATGTAAATAAAATGGCTGTTACCAGCACGTAGGTTTATGCTATTCTTTTACTAGAGTGAAGGTTTTCCTTGACTGTGTAGGAGTGGGGTTTATTAACTGTGATGATGGGCAATGTCATCTCAGTTGCAATAAGACTCGATCCTGTGCTTGTCTGCTTGTAAATCCGGATTGTAATTTTCCAAATTTCTCACAGAGAAAGCCACAAAAGATAAAATTCTCTGTGCTTTGGAGTTCAAAAAAACCCTAGTGAGGTAATCTCTGGATTGATGTGCTGTCCTTGCCCAGTAAGGAAATAGTCAGCTGTCCGTTAGCAGTGCTGCCTCTTGTGCCAAAAATCTGACCTCGATTACATTTCCCAGTGTCGTTCTGGTATTCTTTTCAGGACGGATGTTAAGTTACACTCAAAAAAAGCTGCTTTAAAGCACAAAATAGGTGTTGTCAGTCAAATACTTATATGTCTGGTCATTGCACTGATGAAGATGTTACTGTTACAGGGTTAATTCTTGACATGCTTTATCTCTTACTAATCTAAACTTTTACCACATTCTGAATTCATAAAGTGATTTTTTTTTCTTACAGCTTCATGTTTTGTTAGTAGTTGCACATAAACCTGGAATAAGTCCGGTAAAATTTTCTTTGTAACAGCTTCATAGCAAAGTTCAAATTGACATGGCTGGAGTTGCATGAGCCTATTTTAATAGTAATGAGTCTATATTAACAATAATAAATACTGAATTCTGCACTTAGAAGAGGATATTTTGCATTTCTATATTAATATATAGTTTTTATATGAATTGGGCAAGCTCTGTTGTCAAGAATACAGTTGCAAACAAGGTTACGGTGCATGGCTCAAGGCAACTTCTATTTCCATTGAGAAAAGTTGTTATTGCTATTTAAAATAATAGAGCTTTTGGGTTTTCCCATTTCATTGCACACTCAGGGTAAAAGTTCACTCACTGCTTCAATACATATATTTCAGGCAAACATTTTATTTTGCTTACTCCAGTGTAATTCACTTCCAAAATTCCTTGTAATCCAGAGTGCCTGTTGGCACACTGGGTGTAGAGTCTGAGTTTGTATGCCTGCAGGCTGAGAGAACTCTGCTTTTTTTTCCTTGGGGTGGTTAATGAGAGAAATCAAGGGAAAAGGAGAATATATTCTAGCAACAGCCAATATCCGTGGAGGTATGAAAGGGAGTATAAGCTGTGATAGTGTTTAATTCATCTGGTGCTGCAAGGCTCACGTGTTAAGTCAGACCTGGCTGCCACCTACACAAACCTCTAAAGAAGTTGCCAAACTGGAAGCAACCGGTGAATTCAGGTGTTCAAATTGGGCAAATTACCTGTCACTAAAACCCTGTAGAGACTGGTTAAATCAAATGCTTTTCACAATTTTGCTTCTAGTAAAGTTGGTTTCTAGTGACAATTTAAAGAAGTGGATTTGCATATGGAAAGGTAGTCTCCTCTTTGGTTCAGACCACAGAAAGAAAATATATTTCATTGCAGGTTACTTGAGGAGTGGCTGAATATATTCAATTAATATGCTTTTTTATTCCTCATGATAGATTAGAAAATTAGTTTGGATCCTCATGGCAATGCAAATAACTTGTCTGAACAAGCATACAAAATTTGGAGCAAATTAAGAAAAATATATGAACTAAATATGTTGATTTATGTTGTTTACTTCCAATTTCATTTTTGCAAGGAATTGATTGCCATTTTAATAGTTCTGGAACCAGTCCTTAAATTTACAGAGGGAAATCACTGTTCCACACACATTCTTCCATTACAAAGAGAAAAACAAATCAGACCTATTCAGGAAAGAAGGAGAGAAGAACAGCTACTTTTCTTGCATTTCAATGAAATTTAATTAAAAACTCACATACTTAAGTTGCTTGCCATTGGAGAGACGTTTTATGGTGCAGTGATGTAGTGTGATATTGTTTCTGGTTGTATTTCCTCAAAACAAAGATGTCAAAGTCAATATGCTGTCGTATTGCTGAGGAAAACCTCTCAATCTCTGTATTTAAAAAACAAAGCGCCTTTCTCTTCCCAAACAGTCTATTGAAATGAAGCAATCTGAGTAACAGCAACATGTTAGTGTTCTAAGTAGGCTGGAAAAGTCATGGGACGGGAGTTGTTCAGACATTTAATTTCAGTCCTACAAAAGTTTATACTAGAAATTAAATGTGTGTGACGTGTCATAGGTATGCAAACTTTTTTCTTGTGGTAAAACTAACAATTTCCAATTGGCAGTTTGATCCCTCCCCCTCCCTGAGTCAGCATCAATGCCATGCAACTTGCTATATAATTTTTTTAACTTAATTTTATTTGATTTTACTGTTCACTAATTTTTAGTCAGAGTAACTGATGAATCAATTCCACTCTGTTGCCTAGGTGTCCTTTTTCTAATTACTTATCGCTCAGTTATTTCTCCACATTTCACGTTTATTTTCTGCAAATCAATTATTATTTTAGCTAGCAAGCAAAGTGTTGGTTTTTCTACCTCAATTCATTGACAGCTTGATCTGTGGCCTAATATCACTATCAACTTTCACTTGACTAATTTGCTGTCTCTCATTACCACCACCATCTCTCATAGGAATAAATCCTATTTTTTTTCCATATCGGTTTCTCTCTCATCTTCCTGAGCAACCCTCTTTGCTAAAGATCTTCTCCCATTTCTCCTTAGCCTGTCCCAGCGTGCTGCTCTCACCCACCTGTATCATCTCTGTGCTCTCTTAATCCTTGAACTACCTTTTCTTGAGCTGTCCCTCTTCGTCTTTGAGGTTTGTCTTGACTTTCACCCTCTTCATCCCCATCTGTATCTCTTTGAACTTTCCAGCTTTTTCAGCATCCTCTCCTTTCTTCATTTCTCATCCTTCTGAAATTCCTGTTTCTTCTTGGAAGATTGTCTTGCCCATCAATCTACTTCTATTTCTCTTTTCCTGTTTCTTTGCACTTAAGAAAATGAAACTCACTGACACCACTTCTGCAGTTGATCTCTCCTGGTGGCCTCTCGTGATACCAAATAAATGTGTGGTGGCAGGGCTGAGCTTCCTTCTCTGATCCCCTCATCCTTCCTTTCACCCTTTCTCATCCTTCAAGCATCTTTACATATGGCCTTTCTCCAAGAACATCAGGATTTCCAGTCATCCTTTTCACCCACTGCCACCTACTTTGTCTCCTCTTTCTCCTCTTATATTTTCATCTCAATGTCAATCTTTGCTATGTGGATAGATAACCCACTTTCAGTGGTTATGCCTCCAAAAATTAGCACTTCTGAGCTTCTGCTATATTCCTATGAGTTTCTTTTATAAAAGGATGTTGGGCTACAGGCAACAGCTTGGGCATCTCTTGAGCATCTGTCCTATGTGCTCCCACACAAGGAGGTTGTCATTGACCGGGGCGGGGCAGCAGGGAGAGTGTCAGGCTTGGGGGCAGGAAGGTGGTGGCCCCTGCACCAGCTGGTGACAGCATTTTGTGACTCAATCTTTTCCAGGCAGAAACAGATAAACAGATGTTTGCCTTAGTATCACGGAGAAAAAGTAGCTGAGAGGTGATCGCCTCCCAGGCTGTTTGTAACTTAGGAAACATGATTGCTCACCAAAAACGGTTGTCAAACTGCATTACAGGAACACTGGGGATAGAATGAGAGTTATAATGTGGTTTCTAATGCTTTGTGTCTACTTTTAGAGCAAATTAAGGCAGGATATTTCTTTAGTAATAATGCATTAAACTAAATAATGCTTTTTTTAGATTCTCTTTCCTTCTCTTTCTCCCTTCAAAGTGCACGGTACATTTGGGAATCAAAACTGTATCTTGGGTCTTCATTACAAACCTTAATGGACTCATCCATTCCAAATCATCTTGGCTTGCAGTCTGTAGATGTCTCATCATCTACTTGATATTCGGCAACATCCTTTAGAGGTGGCTGTATAAAATCTTTGAAGCTCAACAAATCTTCATCTACACAGGACAGCTTCTACTATTCAGCCAGGCCCATGGGCATTCAATAGTCCCTGAACAGGCTCAGATTTGCTCAAAGCTGTTGGTTTTGAGAGTGGGCTGGGAAAGAAACTTGAAGGTGATGGCAGGACTTGCCTCCTGCCTGAGAAATTTTTAGTCATGTCAGATCAGAAGGTTCCAGTAAAGGAAACTGAGCAAAACTTATGATGATAAGGGAGGGGACAGAGGAGCCTCCTTTCACCACAGGACACTGCACTGACTTTCAAGGAATACAAAAGAGAAAAGAAGCCCCAGTAGGAAACTGTTCATTTGAAAAAGGCATGGGGAGCACAGAAAAGGCATTTCCTCCTTTAACAGTGCCGCCCACTGCCTTGGGTGGTGAGGAAGATGCTGAAGAGTGGGAAAAGGAAAGAGCCAAAAGCCCCTTCCATCTCATGCATGTGCCTCTCCTTTTGAACATTTGCCAAATATTGTCCTTTATACATTGTGTTGCCTTTTATGTATCCCTGAAAATTGCACTTAAGCAATTGATGGTTGAAGTCCAGTGGAATCTAGAAGAAAGATGATAAAATTAGAGCAAAAAAGACAGTGTTTTGTTTTTCTTGCCTAGAAGATGATACCACTGGAGCTTATCCCTAGTTCATGCCCTTTTCCTCAGTATTGCTTGGTTTAGGGGACTTCTTTGACAAGATGTTTGTTTAGTGTCAAACCCAATAAATCTTGTTTGAGTATGTATCTCACAAACGTTACAAGTGGTCCTACATTTATCCACTGTTTATTACCATGAGAAGAGTTGTGTTAAGGTTGGATGTTCTGGTGTTAAGATCTTAACTTTTATGGTGTAAAAGGAAACCAAACTGATTGGCTGTGCATGCTGAGTTGTGGAAATGCCAGAGATGTGGTGCTACTGCTTCTTTCCATGTGAGAAGTCAACTTTCAGGAAGCTCCTGAATGATCACAGCTGTAATGTCATATTTACAGGTCAATGCAAAAGTCTTGAATTCATTATGAAAATTCAGCCTGTGTTTGAGTACTGGCAGTTTCACCTAAGGAGTCGTCAGAGTTCCAGTCAGAGTTGGAAGAATCACAGTTTGGAGACTGTCTTTTGCTCTAAACTGAGTATGTTGAATTTCTCTCTTCCACAACTTCCATTTTTATAACCTTATTTTCATCACCTATCTTGCCGTGTCCCCAGCAGTGCTGGTGGGTACCACCCAGCAGCTCATATGGGAGAGGACCAGTTCCAGCGCAGTTCGTGGATGCCTTGTATGTCTGTGGGACACTGAAATTGGAAGAGGTTTTGAGAAAAAGGAGGAGAAGGAGGTTACCAGCCCCAGCTCCATCCCTACCCGTGTCACGTGCTCCCTTCCCACTGGCTGTCTGCACAGCACAGTGAAATTCAGATTCATGGAACAGTAGTGCCAAACCCCAAAAGAAACAACCAGGAAATTAAAGCAATCATTTAACCAAAGAACTACAAATTAGGAGCATTTATCACATCTTTACATTTCAGAAACAGCAGAAGACTGTTTTAGGACTGCTGTTTTATTCATTTAATTTTGTACCCAGTGGAGTACGTGTAGGCTGTGCTTGCTTTTGCGTCAATGAAATAATTGTTGAATCTAACTCTTTGAACTGCTCACGAACATCCTGTTATATTTCTTTCACCTGGAGTAATCAATGTGACCATGTTCTCAGGAGCACGTATTGTATCTTGATATTAGGAGGTGTGCCACCAACTGGGGTTTTTTCAGTCTAAGGAAAAGGCATTTCTTAGCATACCAGTTGCTCCTTGTTGTTTGATTCGTAACTGATTTTGTTATCAGATCCTCACCTCCTATCTCATGAGGATGTGAGGAAAACCTCAACTGAAGACAGATAAACCCACTGCTTGGAGTGATTTGTATTATTCCATATGCTGAACTTGAGCGTCCACACGCCAAAAGTCCCTTTAGGTGCATTAAGACTATTGCTGTTCAGGGGCTGATTTTGTGGAAATCAGAAGCAACCGACTACAGAAGACATCACAATAGGAGAAGACACACAGACTGTCCAGAACAGGCCCAGGAGCATGTTGTTTTCTCCTCATTGTCACAGTCTATTAAGAAGCCACAGTGAATCAATGCAGAACAAATAAAATGTTTATCACAAGGCTTTACCAAGGCAACAGTCTCCTATAACTATTAAAAAACAGCTTTGACTTTAAAATATATATTCAAATACCTAGTATGAATACAAATAGCTTTACTTTTAAGAGGGAAGAGTTAAGTTTGTAATCCATTAGTGAGAAAAGGAAAAATTTCATGCAGAAGACTGCAGCTCAGACAGACCCAGCTGAATCTGAAAATAGGGGTTTGCAACCCCACGTTGCCATAGAGTCATGCACAGGTTTTCAGCTCAGGTTCACAACCATATGGGATGGTGAAGGTGTGCTAAGAATGTACTAATTCCTGCTGTGATACCCCACCATGGGCCAGTCCGTGCTTCCTCATCTCCCAGTGAATAGTGGCAGGTGGACATGGGATGAGCTGCTCAGCAGCATCCCCCATCTGTTAGGTTTATCCTTCCACATCTGCTTTCCCAACCCCATGCTACAAAATGATGATGAATTAAAAGGCACGAGTTAACCCTTGCTTCCCATCACCCAGGTACCTTTTTCATGTTTTGATTTCCTACTTGCTTTAATTTAGTTAAACTGCTGTTTGGAGGGGTATTGAGACATTATAAAGCTTTTGACACTGTTTCCCACAGCATCCTCCTAGAGAAGCTGGCGGCTTACGGCTTACACAGGTGTACTCTTCGCTTGGTAAAAAATCTGGCTGGATGGCCGAGCCCAGAGAGTTGTGGTGAAAATCCAGTTGGTGGATGGTCACAAGTAGGGTTCCCCAGGGCTCAGTTCTGGGGCAAGTTCTGTTCAATATCTTTATCAATGATCTGGATGAGGGGATTGAGCGTGCCTTCAGTAAGTTTGCAGATGCTACCAAGTTGGGCGGGAGTGTTGATGTGCTCAAGGGTAGGAAGACTCTGTAGAGGGATCTGGGTAGTCTGGATCAATGGGACAAGGTCAGTTGTATGAGGTTTAACAAGGCCAAGTGCTGGGTCCTGCACTTGGGTCGCAACAAGCCCATGCAACGCTACAAGCTTGGGGAAGAGTGGCTGGAAAGCTGCCCGGTGGCAAAGGACCAGGTAGTGCTGGTTGACAGCTGGCTGAACATGAGCCAGCAGTGTGCCCAGGTGGCCAAGAAGGCCAACAGCATCCTGGCTTGTATCAGGAATAGTGTGGCCAGCAGGAGCAGGGCAGTGATCATGTCCCTGTACTCGACACTGGTGAGGCCACACCTTGAATCCTGTGTTCAGTTTTGGGCCCCTCAGGACAAGAAGGACACTGAGGTGCTGGAGCGTGTCTAGAGAAGGGCAATGAAGCTGGTGAAGGGTCTGGAGAACAAGTCTGATGAGGAGCAGCTGAGGGAGCTGGGGGTGCTTACCCTGGAGAAGAGGAGGCTGAGGGGAGACCTTATCACTCTCTACAACTACCTGAAAGGGGGTTGTAGTGAGGTGGGTGTTGGTCTCTTCTCCCAAGTCACTAGTGATAGGATGAGAGGAAATGGCCTCAAGCTGCACCAGGGGAGGTTTAGATTGGATATTTAGAACAATTTCTTTACTGAAAGAGTGGTCAGGCATTGGACCAGGCTGCCCAGAGAGGTGGTGGAGTCACCATCCCTGGAGGTGTTCAAAAAACGTGGCACTTCAGGACATGGTTCAGGAGGCATGGTGGTATTGGGCTGACAGTTGAACTTGATGATCTTAGAGGTCTTTTCCAACCTTAATGATTCTATGATTCTATGATCCTGAGTGTCAAAAAGACTCACCTGCTACGCTTTGATTTATGGGGTAAATAAGGAGAGGACCACAATATGATAATTTTGTGCTTTAGTTATTTCAAGGAGCAACATTTTTGTATTATTCATGGGATTGAGACACATAGTAAAACCAAGGAAACAAAGTTTTATGATTCCTAATGAAGTCAATACAGAAGACCAATATAAACCTGCATGGTTTTGCACCGTTTTTCAGTAAATAACCATTTCTTTTAGTTCTGTTTTGTTAGCATTACTATTGTCATTTCAGACTTGAAAAAAATGTTTAAGGCAGAAAGTCCAGAACGGAAACAAAATTATTCTAAAAGCCTCATATGTTTGGAGTTCTGCTGATGGTTCTCTGAATATTTTTTTTTATATGCCAGCAAAATAACTTATTTAGATGTTTGGTTTTGGTATTTTTTTTTAAATATGTTTTGACGGAGATGGATTATACATTAAGCACTGTCATGAAACCCATGTTACACTACCTGGTTTATGTGGTGCAAACATGGCTGCAGGGAATGAAACTCCTCGTTTCAAAGCCATCTTTGTGTTTCTGCTCTACTGATGTGACCTTTGGCAGGGTTTTGGCCTCTCGGCACCACAGCTGACGTAGGTTACGTAGCACTCCAAACACACAATCTATTTTCCACCTTTTTCCAAATGTTCTCAGGATAAACACAGCAGTCAAAGGCATCCAGCTGGAGGAAAAATGATGTTTTCTGAAGTTTAACTGTTGGATTTGTCTCCAACATCGAGTTTCTCCATGAAGCCTGTGTCAACACTTGCTTGGGCTTATAAAAGCTTCTCAGTTTTTGATGGTGGTCAGGAACAGAAACTCCAACTGAAGTTGACAACTGACAAAGTAAGGTCAGTGGACCAAAGACCTCACCCAAACATGGGTGCCTGAAGTTGCAGAGCTCATGTTTTCTCTGTGCAGTGGGTGAGGTGTCCCCTAGCATATTGTGGAGGAGGATTTCATTGCAACATGATGGCACACAAGGAGTGCCGAAAGCACGGCAAGGCATCTGAAGCTCTTGTGGTTGGCACAGATGACAGTGACACAAGGCTAGGTCCTGCACCCAGATGTTCTGCATGCATATGACCACCCTTGGAGGGGCGTTCATCTGAGCTGCTCTGCTTTGTTTGCTCCCACCAAATGAAGTTTTGGCCCTTTGGGTGTAGTGTTGGGAAGTAAGAAAGCTCATTTTTCCTCCAATTAGTGGAATACTGTGAGTTTATGAGCTGTGAGTCATTTCCATGCACAATGGAGGGTTGTGATACCTCTGGGAAGCACGAGGTACAGAAATTCAAATTTCAAACACCCGCATCTTGTTGTAGCTGCAATGTCACCATTGTAAACAGAGAAGAAAAGAAGGAGAAAGGAAATGCAGTGTGTGATACTACACTTGTGTAATGGCTAGTGAAGGAAATTAAGTGCACAAATAACTTTTTTGAGAGGATGGTATCAGATGATTGCTGAGAGCACCAGATCTGGCTTGTACATGTGCTCAGACAAGCCCATTCATTTGGGTCTTGTATCAGTAGGAAATTTGGGTTGGTGAGGACTTGTGGTTTTGGTCTCAGAGAGCATAGTGACACCAAAAAAAAGCAGTTATTGTCAAAATTTGGTGCCATTTGTTGTTGCAGCTAATGCCTCACTGTTTCTAATTTCGTCACTATTCATTGCAAGGTTGGTCTCATAAAAACCCGGTTACCTCTCAAGAGAGCTTTAATTACATGGGGTGTTTCTCCACTCAAGGCTGGGGCAGCATGTTTGCATTCTGCACAGGACAGAGGATTTCATAAAGCAGGATATTTACTTTTTTAGAGCATAATCTGACTTGATCAGGGGATTCTCTGTGCCTCTGCTAGTTCTTCTGAGGGTACATTATGTGCATCTGGGAGGCTTATCAATGTCTTACCCTATCAAAACCACTGAGTAAACATTTTTTTCCCCTTGGCGCTAGGATTTTTTCTTAGCTTAAAGTAAAATTGGCAATAGAAAAAAGGGGAAAATATTTTTATAGAAGCTGCCGTTACTGGGCAAACTGGGGATCTCCAGGAGAGAGGCACTTGTTGTGATGGGCCACATAGGAGGACTTTAAAGAGAGAAAGAGCTTAACAGGACTTGTGTTAATTTAGGCTGGAAAAGGTATTTTATGAAAGATTTAAGCTTCTCTGTATGCTGAGGTTGAGTGTAACCTAAACATGTGATGGCCATTTAGACACAGAGTAGTGCATGCACTGGGTTAAAATCTAGCTCTGGTGTTGCAGAGAAACCAGACTTGTTGAGGGTTTGGTTTGGGTTTTTTAAACATCTTTGTTTCAATTGTATCTTTTTTATAAGGGAAAACGATGGTTTAGAGTGATGGTAACAGTTAATACAGAGCTCCTACTGTTTGATATCTAGTGATGTACATTGGATATTAATTTATCTACATCTAGCTTGGACCTGCCAAACAGCTTTCATTTATACTTGAGTAACATTTTTCTAAGAAAACTGATTTCTGTTTTTTCACTCCAGTAGTATAAATTTAGTGTGTCTTTCCACTTTCAACTATATTCTAAACATGCTTAGGCTTTCACCCTAAGTATTAAAACCTGAAGTAGTTGAAGATGATGGTACCGTTGATGGCAATGGAGAGCTTAAGGATGGAAGCAAGATGCAGTGTTCACTACTTGATCCCAGTTCAGATGTTGAAGTTCTTCCTAAAATCAAGATAAATGCAAGTCTGCTATTCTGTCTGCATTGTCTGAATTGCTTTTAAATCAAGGTGTTGGTTTACGGCAGCAGGGTGGGGATAGTATTTATCAATCCATAGTGATCTAAGTTGATACATTTTATTTCATATTTGAAAATGGCTGAGAGACCGTCTGGGTCTTCCATGCTTTCAGAGAAATGCTTTATTTTCTGCTGACCTACCTGGCCAGCCACACAGGGAAGCAGAGCCATTGAGCCATTCTTTTTAGGAGACTACGTATCATAAGCGGCTCATTTTGGAGATCTGTGGTTGGAGGTAGGTCAGAAATGAGATCTGACAGCCTCTTCCTGTTGTGGCTTCCTAAAACAGGCTGGACCAGGAGCACAGACAAGTCACTGGTGTCACTGGGATGACTCTTGGCTTGTCGATGGCCAACAAGATGGACTAGCCAGAAACCTTCATGCTAGTTTTACAGGTCTAGCCTAGAAATTGTTTTGAATTTCTGTTGAGTTTCATTCCATTCAAAAGCTGTGTATTGACCCCCTAATCCATCAAAAATGCTGTTTAAACCCATTCTCTCCAGCCTTCTTAATGTTACATGATGTTATGTGATACAGAAGCATGAAGGGAAAGAGTTGCCCAGATGGGCCGTAGCAAAGACAGGTAAGATCTAGCCCTTTCCATTGTTATTTGGTTGAACTCAATGATGCCTTTAAATTCTTGATGAGAAAATAGGGATTATAAAGGGAAACATGATTACACAGCACTCCTTGTTGCAAAGGTTTTTTAGTATGCTCTATTGGTTTGTAACAAACCAATTAGATTTTTCAAAAAAAACCCCAACTATTAGTTCAGCTCCTTAATTTTGTGTTAATCATAAAAGATGTTTGAAAAAAATCCTAGGTATTGTTAAAAATAAGGATCTCCTGATCCTGAAACCTCTTATTTAACATTGTACAAGAGACAAGAAGCTGGCAGTTGTCTGAGGCAAGGATCCGAGAGTTAACAAGTTGGTGTTATGCAGAATTTGCAAGGGGAAAAAAAAAGGAGTTATAGAG
>VZTV01108629.1:1547-17554 GCA_013400875.1 Anhinga rufa
TCTAGGGGATACTGTGTTAATGCAAATAAGCGTAGAAGAGCAGAGACACAATCATATTCTCTTGAGAAAATGTCTATCCCCATTCTGAAGAACTACATCAGTTCTTGAAATAGAAAGGAGAAAACTGAGATGATAAAAGCAGCAAGACCTTACAACATGGAAGTGTGTGTAATCTTAAAAAGCCAAGAGACTAATCCAGGCCAGTGTTACTTGTGGCATAATTAAAAATAGCAGTCAGGCCTACAAAAAGGGAGAGAGGGAGAAAAAGCTTTATTGGGCAGTGTCAGGATCAGTACATGTCAAAAAAACACCCAGTCTTCATAAAAGAACAGTGATAAAAATACCATCTCATGAAGGTTGAAAATAGCACAATAACATTACAGAAATAAGTGTCCCACTTTTCTGAATGTGACCTGTAGGATGAATTACCAAAATCTTAGCATAGAAAGCCGAAGATTTAGAAAGACAACATGTAGCTATAAGTGAGTATGTACTGGACTAAGGATCTTAAAATACATGACTGAGGAAAGTCACAGAATAAGTCATAATCCATTTAATAAGCTTTAGATATGAAAGGACAGCAGCAACAGGTGGAATATTCATAATGTGATGTTATATTTAAAGATAGATGACATATACAGTAAATTAAGAGAAAATACCTCTCTTCTAGCACTTTTGTTCCCTTATGAAATAGAATTCAAAGATAGTTTGGCCCACTTGAAAAGATCCAGTAAAGGTTGTAGCAGCATGTGAAAGGGAGCAATTAAAAAAAGACAAGCCTGGTAGTGGATTAAAACCAAATTAATTTCATTTCACCAATTCCATAGCTGTAGTTCCAGACCTTTCATAGATGTGCATATTAATTCTACTCCTAGTTTTTTATTTTTCTCTAGAGTGAGCCAACCTAGTCAGCTAATACTCAGCCCTGTTCCCTCCTGCAGCAAGATCTTCCAAGCCTGTGGAGTTTGTACCTTAAAGAGCTTGTCTAATCCACTTCTGCTGCTTTTCAAGGGACAGTGCTGACTTCACTGTCTCTGAGGTGTCTATATTCCTATCAGAAAACCAAAATTGTTTCCTGGAAGCTGGCAGGAGTTTGAAAAGACTCACCAAATTCCTAATTATTATGTCAAGGAAGCAGAGCCTCGCACTTTTAACTTGAAGAGGATCATAGATTATAACCAATTGATGACTAAATCTGGAATTTAGCAATTTAAGACGCAGTTACATTATGTCTTCTCAGCAGGAATTCTAGGGGAAGGAAGATAAAACACATCCTCTGGGAGGAGAGAAAATTACAACATGTAATGATCTACTGTGCCTTGCCCGGTCCTAGGAAGCATTACATTAGGTTATGAAGTACTGCATATGTACTTAATCTAGCCACTGAAATGTGAAATTGAATAGAAAGCATGCTTGAGAAGAAGAGCTTCCTGACAGAAACATTAAAACAGTCTGGAGTAAGTACTAAATGTGTGCATGTTACTGGTTATATATGTTTAGCTAAATGAATTTAAAACACATAGAGCACCCACACAATTTTTTCCAAGATGCTGGGGCACCATATGATTATTCATTTATTCATCTTTAAATGGAACTAAATTCCCAGAAAGCAAATGTGTGAGATCTTGCTAGAGACAGCTTTGGTGTTCCTTCTACTCCCTCCCTTCATGTATTCCAGAATAAATACACTTTCACACTGGACCCTTTTCTGAAAAGCTGTAGTAACCACTTGCTGAGTGACGAAGGGAATCACTATGAGTTTCAAGACTGCACTAATTTATAGTCAAGGATAAAGCTCTGCCTGACAGCCCCAAGGACCAAGCAGAACATAGCTGATATGCATAGCAGTTCACTAAAATCTCTGGTAGCTATATGATAAAAAACAACCACTGTGAAAGATAATAACAGTGGAGTTTGAAGGTTCAGTTATACAACTATTTCCTTGGATTAAAGTCTACTGAAATAATGCAAACCTGGTAATCCAAGTCTCAAAATCTTATCAGGGGAAACTGAACTTTCCAGAACCTATTCCTATAAGTTTGATTGCAAATATAGCAAAATGAGTGCTCTTTTCTGACATTATCAAATTATAAGCAGCATTGCAGAGACATGCAAATAATGCATCCGTTTATTTAAGGTGAACTATTTTACCAAACCCTACTCAAAAATCAATAGCAAATATGTCTTCTAAATTGCTTTTTTAGGAAAAACAACTCTCCAGATCTAAGATGCTAACACAGCACAGCTGAGAAACAGTTACTTCTGCAAAAAAACAACATAGAGCAAGAACCCTGCAGATCTAAGGTAATGAAATCTAGTCAGCTATTCAGAGCACAACTATTAGAGACCTGTTTCTAGTATTAATAAGATTTTAAGGTCAATATGTGTTTTCATATGAAGCCAAGGTAAAGATTTTAAAACAGTGCCAATGTGTAAAGACAGTCAAGTGCTGCTAAGATTTTCAGATCCTGTCACTTTGTATAAACGGGGTTTTGTAAACAACATGACCACAAAGACCCCATAAAGACAAAATTGCCTGGGTCTGACCTTTAAAAAAACAAAGGTGTTAACTGACTCACAGTGTCATTTTTAACCACCAGGGATCTCACTTTGTAACTCTTTGTATCATAGAGAATAGTAAAACAGAACTGGTAGATCCAAGGTTAGCAAAATATGATAAGTCTAGTAACATGTGAAGAGGAAATCATGCATAGAGGAAAATGCTAGAGGAAAAGCCTCAGATATATTTAGAGATTAGTAATGTTATTTTTGTTTTAATGTTATAAAACTATGGGACACCCATAGTTTAACACAATGAAAGCTCGCCATCCAAATCCATCATAATAAAACCTTGACATGACAGAGCTAGAGCAATTGTGACATTAATGTTATTTTTAATGCTGCATAACTTAATCTGATAGCATCATACCAAAGCAAAGGAGAAGGATGTACCAAAATACAACCTTCTTGGCAAGCTGCAAAGTAGAGCAGGGATCTCAGAACCTGAGGTGCATACAACCTACTTCAAGCCCATGAAACACAAAGGATGCAAAGAAACCATAATAACACTAGATTATAAAAATACTGGTCTGCAGCCATATCAAAAAAATGTCACTTACAGGCAGAGGAAAACAAGTAATTTTCCATCACACTAAGTACTGAGGGAAAGAAGAATCAAAAGAAAAGCTATCTTGTCCTCTTCATACCATAACAATGTATTTTTAATTTACAGAAGAAAAGTCCCACATCTTTTACGCTTCAGGTCATTTCATGCTCTTTTTTGTCTTTGACAGTCATTTCAATAAGGGTTTATGAAAAAGTCTTCCCTGTTCATTATGCTTGCCTGTGTATGTGCGCCTGGGGATTTCATGCAATATGGTGTGTATATAGATACACAGTAGCCAGTATGTACAAAGATAGCTAACGAGTAGAATATAAAAGTATAACAACATTTGCTGAATCTATCAAGCTGTAATCACAGCAAAGTTCTTGTGATTACACACTTCAAAGGGCTTCCTGTCTGCACCTCCTAACAGTTCCACCAGATCACATGTGCATCAGTATTAGGATGAGGAGCCAATCTTTACTTAACCCTTTGCTTTTTATTCAGTCTCTCATTTCTGACACTTCTCTCCTAAAGGCCAAGTTAATTTTCTCTCTAAATCAGTCACCGGTAATCTTCCCCAGTCAAGAAGGTCTCATTTTGAGCAGCCTTAAGTGAAAAATCTAGCAAACTCCCCGGATAAGAAAATGGAATAAAAATTAGTAAATGAACCAACCAACCCATCCAGAATTAATATGACAAAACCCTACTAAACTGGCCACCATTGAAGAATAGAGATTGAATTATCTCACATTTTTTAATCCCACTAGTAACAGCTTCCAGCAAATCCTTTTGCCCAGCTAGCACATCCCAAATATTTACTACAACTTGGTCTGATCTCTCTGCTTATTACTAAAATTGCCTGTTAATTAATAATTAATTAATAGGGTAAGATTTTGTTTACAGTAGTTGTAACTTGGAAAAATACCTGCGTGGATGAAATTCTCTTTGCCTGCTGTTTACCTCAGGCTCTCTTTTTTATTTATATTTTTTCAATGTCATCCAGAACAATTTCGTAATTTCTACTATAATGGATGCAAAAATTCTCTGATGACCTTCTTCTGAAAAGCTCTTGCAAACTCTACCTTGAAATTTGTGAAGGGGTACAACATTTTTGTTAGACAGGTGTCTGAAAATCCACTTGTAGTCAATGCTCATAAAGTCTCTCAGGTGGGCAGGGGCCCGGGGGAGGGCTCTTGTCCAACTCCCTGCTCAAAACAGGGTCAGCTCTGAGGTTAAATCAGGCTGAACAGAGACATGAGAGGGAGTAAGACAATAAGTACAGACTCATTTAGGCGTCCAATAGGGACACCTAGGATCCAATCTTTCAGACTACCTAGAATTTTTTACTTTCTTTTAAATCTGTTCTGTATGTGTTTTCCATTTATTTTTATTAGAATTAAATGTATTCAGCACTTTTGAAATCACATTCCAAGGCTTCAAAGCCTGGCCACCTGCTAAAATCTTATTCTAAATGACTCAGTCAGCATCACACAGAAATGTGATGGAAGTGTGATGTTGTGGCAGAGATAGGGATTTTTTAAAAAACTTTATCATAAGTGGTAGCATTGAACCATTTGAAGCAACAGACTCTCCCTCCTTGTCCTATTGTCCTCTGGTTTGTTTACTACATCCGTGGTATTTCAATATTTCCTGAGGCAGAGTTATTCCAAACAGCAGTTGCCTTCTGACACAGCCTTGCCCGTACCCAGAGGAGGTCTGGAGCATGTACTCAGTAAGGCAGTGTCTTACGGGTAAAGAACCTTGTGGTTAAGTAATTAAATAGTGCTTCATTACATTCTTAACTTCCAAGTGATTTACCTCATAGCTTTAGGAATAAACTTTTGAAGTAGTGCTCTGTGTGTGCATCTGTGTGTGTGTGCACATGCACATCACGGAGTTCTTGCAGTTATTTCCATTCTTTTTAAGAAAATATTTCCCAGCAACCCCTTGTAATAGAATATTATAAACTGTATGTTATCTTCTCTTGTGAAACCATATCAGGCAAGAAATAAATTAAGGATTTGAACACAGCTTTGATGATTCATGCATCTTTCTATTCCTGCACAGTTACGTTCCAGATCCTTTTTGTGCTTTCATTATTTTTACACTGATAAGTAAGGATCCTCATAACAAGAAATCAGGCCAAGTATATGCAGGCCAGCATAAGTAAGTATATGACACTGAATATGTAGATTTTATCCCATATTCTATTGGGAATCCATCTGATCTGTAAATATAATAATTTGGTGAATGATATGAGTCTTGACAGTTCAGAAAATTAAAATGGAAATCCCATGTACTATGAAAAAATCTATCAGGGTAAAATAACATTCTATTTTCTTAGCTCAAGTTTTTCACAGAATCACAGAATGGCAGGGGTTGGAAGGGACCTCGAGAGATCATCTTGTCCAACCCCCCTGCGCGAGAAGGCACACCTAGAGCAGGGGGCACAGGACCGTGTCCAGGCGGGGTTTGAATGTCTCCAGGGAAGGAGACTCCACAGCCTCTCTGGGCAGCCTGTGCCACTGCTCTGGCACCCGCACAGGAAAGAAGGTTTTCCTCATATTCAGGTGGAACTTCCTGTGGTCCAACTTGTGCCCATTGCCCCTTGTCCTGTTGTTGGGCACCACTGAAAAGAGTCCAGTTCCATCCCCTTGACACCCACCCTTTAGATATTTATAAGCATTGATGAGATCCCCCCTCAGTCTTCTCTTCTCCAGGCTGAACAAACCCAGGTCTCTCAGCCTTTCCTCGTAAGGGAGATGCTCCAGCCCCCTGATCAATTTTACATGAATGAAATGCCTCCAGAAGTGCTGACAGGTACTGATATGCTTGGGGGAAGGTGTAGGTGGTAGTTAATCCCCACCTTGATGGATAGAGTCTGCCCACTGGCCAGCAAGGAACAGGTGTTTGGTTTGGTTTTGCACTTGTTTTTATTATTCACTGGGCAGACAGATGGCTCCATGCTAGCATTATTAACTAAGTATTCTTATGTATAAGTGCATTAATTTGGTCTTATGTAACATGTTGTCATATGTTGCCTCCTAAGAGTTCTTTCCAGCCTTGAATACACTGCCTGCCTACAGTCATATGTTCCCTATAGAAAAACAGGTCCTACCTAAATGCAGGATCTCCTGGTGTCTAGTAGTGCCTTCCGTGCTTCATGTCACTGAAATAAGATCCCGTATCTGCCATTATGAGGTGAATGTTTATTGCTCCTTGTTATCTAAGGGCATCTACTACTCTTAGCTCTAATCACCTTTTTTATTTCTTTGCTCATACCATGAGACACCTTCAAAACCCTCAACACTACAGTGTGGAAGACAAGTTCAGTGGTGACTGCCATGGATGGAGAGTAAACTTGGAAAATATAAGTGAAATGAAATGGGAAAACAGTGCTATGCAAAAGTAAAATGCAGGTCTTAAGCTCAGGAGATTTTGTTTCATGTTCTGAGTTAGACATCAAAATTCTCAAGGAAGCATAATATTTTATTTTTTTTCCTGAAGATCTACTCAGTTTAGGAAAACATTGGTTCTAATTATCCATGTGAGAAATACAGAGGAAAGAAAGTATTGTTTAGGGTATAGCAATTAGGAAAAGAATCGTGTCAGGTTTTATTTGTTTTCTTTTTTTTACTTCCTTTTCATTGTTGAATTTTGATTCTCATTAAAAAATTAAACAACCATTTTCTTCAGAGTGCAGTAAAGGAGAAAAAAGAAACACCATTTCAATCCTTTATGTAGGTTACAGTCTTTTTTATCATCTTAGAGTTGATAATGCGATAGGGGCCTGTCTCATGCAGATCAAATCTGACTACCATAGATGGTAATGAGCAGATTCTTCTTTTTAATAGGATGTATGTATTGGAGCAGGCCATGAGATTGGGAAGTTTGCTTTCATATTTCTCTAGACAGTGTCTGCTGCTGCCTTACCACCATTTTCTGTTGCTTTGTTTGTCCTTAATGAGTAATTCTTTTTTTATGAATTAGTAAACTGTTTGCTTTAGTAAATGACTGCAAAATAGATATTATGCTTAGGCTGATAACTTTTCATGATCATTTTGCAAAGTCATACCAAATAACTAATAAGTAGAAATGTCCAGAAAAATTTTTCCATTTCTCTGTATTGACTGCTACAGGCTGTTTACATGACTTTGTTGCTATGTATTTCCACCTCCTCAGCATAAATTTAAAGCTGCTGGTCTTGACTCATAGTAATATTGTAAGAAGAAAATCAAATTCCAGCTGCTTTCATCAATACAGGGATATTTAAGGAAGGGATCCAACAGGAAATTACAGCTGATAAATAAACACCTTTGACATACTGCTTATGGCTTTGATAAAGAAACTGATTCTCAGTTGAGATGTGTAAGTGAAATGATTAAAAAACCAGAGAATTGATTGCTGGTTTTCTGTTCGTTATCAACCAAAGTTGAAAAAATCCAAGCGCTTTCTGCATGCTAAATGGTGGCTTTGTCATCTTCCAGGAATGGTCATCAGCTTCAGAATTTCTTTAACTTTTTCCCAAGCAAAAGTTGACACTATCTGACAGTATATTTAATACCTAACAATGACAATATGCGTATTTTTTTTTAATTTTAGGAAACATTTGAAGCAGATAAAAGTCAGGGAAGTATGTGATTATCAGGCTGAAAAGCTTATGTACCACTCAGAACAGAGCTTATGATTTTTTTTTCTCACACTGACCTTTTCTTTTTCTTATGGTAATGGCCACAAACCCACTCTTGCTAACAACAGTAACAAAATCCAGTAATTTGAATAGCCTATTGTCTAGCAATTAGGGTTCCTCCTATGTTTATCATTCAGTCTGTAGGGATGGATTTTCAAAATAACACATGGAAAGTAAAGAGGAAATTAAGCTATTGTACTTCCATTAAAATCAGCAGGAGTCAAAGAGCTAATACCTTGGGCACAGCTTTGAAAACATCGGGGTGAGAATCATTTGACTGGGCAGTACTGGTATCTGGCAAAGGATTTGGATTTCAAGGTTATTGAGACAGCATGAGTTCTCGCAACACTAAATTACAATGGGTAAAATCAGAGATGATCCAGTGCAATAACCATCCCACAAAATTAGCTTTCAGGACAATCCCCAGTATACGAACTCTTTACTCTGTGAACTGCCCTTGCCACTCAGCAATCAAATGGCTAAAATATGTAGCACTCTTATAGTCTCTGCAGTGGTCTTTGTGAGCCAGAATCAATTTATCAAATTGGATAAGCGTACAGAATTCTTTAGCTGATGAAAATGATTTCTGGATAATATCAGTACAGAGAGATATTTATTGCTAGTTATTCCTTTCTTTATACAGGGAAAGAATAAATTGAAAATTAAGTCCCAGGAACCATTACAGAGTGATTCCCAAGGAGGACTTACCCTTGCAAACTTTTGTTACATGAAAAACTGGAAATTACTTTTTGTGAATGAGAGAGAGAAGCCTGCAGCATCTGCTTCTGGTTGAATTAGGACATGTTGAAAACTGAGATGGTCCTACAATCATAAGGAGATTGCTTCTCCCTTGGAATACTCTCATTGTATATGCTGGCAAACAGTATAATGCATGAGGAATATGCGACAGTGAGCAATAATGAAGCTCTAGAGCACCAACAAAATATAACTTCCATAAGGTTTGAAATTGCTTTATACCAAAAAATAAATAACACATCTGGGTGAAGTTCTGCAATATAAGGAGAATAACTAGGTGCAGTCTGCCTGCCCCACAAAGAACTTAGTCTTTCTATTAGCTGTTTTAACACTTCAGTCATAGAAATGCTGGAATCTATGAAATATGTGGCTTAAATAGCCATTTTCTAGACTTTTCTCTCAGAGAGAAAATGCAATATCTCTCTTGGACGGATGTTCTTTCCTAATTCATACAAGTCATGAATTTTTAAAATTGACTAGAAACAACCCATATTTGAGAAAATCCTAACTGGACAGTAGCATCTAATCAGGAACAAATGCTAAAGAATATGAAAATATGGGACCGGATTCAAAGCCCACATGAGTTTTTCTACCAGTTTTAGAGAGGTCTGGATCAGCGTGAGAAACCAGAAGCAACCTAGGACTAATGAATAGAAAGTGACATTCAGATTACACAGGTGCTGGTAAAGTGCATGGAATGAAGTGAAAGAAATCAACACCAAGAAAAGTTGGAAAGGAAGGTAAAAAAATCACAATCTACCAATAACTATAGTTTTAAAAGTAGATGTATTTACATTACATGCTCCTTATTTTCACAACTACTGAATGCAAAAATAAAAGCTGAATACTAAAACCAAAAAAAGACCTTTGCTGAATCATAGTATGCCACAGCTGCGACTGGTATCCTACCATACACCAACAAATTTAAGATTTGGAAAATATTAGTATATGTGTATATTTCTAAGGAATTCTCTTGCAGAATTTGCTCCAAGCATAGTTATTTATTACTACAGGAAACTTTAAACACATTTCCAGCTATGAATATTAAGACATCTTTGCATTTAACTGAGGACTCTTAATGATGAATACTTGTTACTTCTGATATTGGTCTAATCTTTCAAAAAAACCTCGACATAGACAGGCCTTTATGGCCCTGCAGACACTTGCTGATTTCAGTGGTTTCTCTACCAACCTATTCAATAGATCACTATTACATTACAAGTTCAGGTCTGTGCTCAGCAGAATATTTAAGAGCACGCAAATACATACTTACTCATCAGAGCACTCAACTTTAGGCATGTACTCAGGCCTCTCCAGAATCAATAAGGCTTAAATGCTTTACTGACTATGGGTAGATATTTCATTTGGGACATTGGCTGTATATGCCAGCACATCTCATTTCTCTTCTGTAGCTAGCAATATGGAATATTTATTGCGACTCATTCTACTATTAAATTGATGAATTTGGTTAAAAATTTGTCAGATTATACTTGACCTAATACATTTATATTTTTACCTTCCAAAAAGTTTGTTGGAAGCGTTAAGTCTAATACAGCATTTCTGTGAGGTTTTTCATAGGACTTCAGTATGACAAAGTTTGCTATTGCATTGCTGTGCCGGACAAATTTGCAAGAAACAAATGAAAAGATTTTCACTGTCCGTTTTAAAAGAAACACCAGCTCTCAAAATTAATTCAGAAAAATGTACATGGAAATAATTAAAAAAACAAATAAATTTAAATCAGGATTTTTTAAGCTGATTCAATAGTGACTTGCTCTGGTTTTAAATTAGAGTAATTGTTGTGAGAACAACAGAATACCTGGGGCTGGAAATAGAGTACAATTAGGACGGTTAGTTTGAAAGCATTTCCTATGACTAGCTACATTATGAATTGAAAAAAGGTGAAATCTCTCTTTTAAATTTTTCATATGAGCACTTTTTAAAAGGTTGCTAGAAAAAATTTACCCAGAGAATGTCTTTAAAATAAGATATGTGCCTCCAAATCTAGGGGTTGAAAGAAGACACCATTATTTCTATTGGTAAGGGAAGTGGAAAATACATAAAATACCACAAAATTTATTTTGTGGTTTATATATTTTTAATGCAATTGGTTTGCAGCCAGAGGATAAAGATGCTGCATCAATCTGCAAAATAGAAAGACCTTTGGAAAGACAGATCAAAAAATACAAGAACTTTTCAAAACAGATAGTACACAAACCACCAAAAATGAAGGAGTCTTTGAGTTTAATATGATTCTGATATAAATTGAATAAAACTGCAGTGGAAAGTAAAACAACTGTCTTTTGTTTAGAATAAATGTCAAAAGCAGTTATACTCCTTTATGTAATCAGATAGCTGGTCTCTACAAAAATAAGTTGCATCAGTCACAGCAGAAACTGAAGGCCAGCTTCATCTTTCCACACTAAAAACTTTCCAATGAAAGAGTTGCCAGACTCCTAAAATCTGTGTCAGCATTTCAATGTCTCTTTCTAGATCTGTAACACTTAATTTAGAATTGTTAGCGTTTTGATGGCATGTCAGTTGCAGTAGTAGTTGCAGTAGTAAATAATACACAGAACTACAAGTTGCCTGACACTGCTACAACACCCTACTGTTTCATCTATTCCTAGTATTTGGAAAAATATAATTTTAAAACAGCTAAGGTCCATAACTAGTTAAAGCAGATTGAAGGTTCTCATCTTCTTGTGTCTCCTGCTTGTGGTGTAACAAACTGGCATGATAGCTGCATCTGAGTGAAACACAAGGGGTCTGTATAAAAAGCACTTACCAGCAGCCAGAAGGAAACCCTACCAGCATCTCATCATACGTCGTTATGTGGGTATCTGCAATTACTGTTTCCCCTTCCACAGAACAGACAGGTAACTTTGCATGAAATGTGTACAAAATATTGTTGTAATGTTGACAAAATATTTTTTTTTTAGGTCAGTAGATTGCATTTATACATTGGGACAGCGTGCTTCAATGTTTGCAAAACAAGGAACAGTATGCAGACTGCAAAGGACCCGGTCCCATGATTACCCTCTTACCCCTGGAAGCTTGAACAGATTTACCAGCTTTGCAGTCTGCAGGTACAGCTGAAAAGTCATTAAAAGGCTAGATTCTTTAGCCAATATTATAATCACAGCAGAGGGGAAAACCTTATTTTACCTTAAATAAGATTACTAGCAAAAGTGAAGCAGTTCAAAGTTTGGGCTCTGCTCTCCAAAGCAGTATCTAAGTGTTTACGAGCACCATTGAGGGCAACAGGAATATTCCAGGGCTTATAGCAGCCTTACCAGAACTGTAGAAAACCTAACTGGGATAAGATCAGCCTCAGTGATTTAAAAATTAGGTAATAACATCTGATTTAACCCTCAAAAAGACAGACAAAGCTCCATATCCATAGATTATTTTTATCATAGAACTGCAACACTGAAAGTCTTTAAAAAAACTCCAAAACACTACATAATTTATTTTGAGCTTTCTGTGAATTTATCGTTATAGAACACTTAGTGCTATAGACACAGAAGAAATATGTTTTTAAAACACTATTACTAATTTATTTGTCTTAACTATGTGACACAGCTTCCCAGGAGACCTTTTGTTTTTTATTTTTCGTAATTGTTATAACACATAGGAAGAAACTAAACAATTGATAGAAGAAATGCTGAGAGGCTGTCTGTACTTCTAAACCTTTGCATTGGCAAGACTGTAGAGTTGTTAAAGGTGCCATTTAAGAGTTTTTAACAAACTAAACACTGAGCTGGCCTCTTCACCATTGAGTTGTGCTATAGAAGGTTGACCGAGCACTGGCACAGGTTGCCCAGGGAGATTCTGGAGTCTCCATCCTTGGAGATACTCAAAAGCTCTCTGGATGCAGTCCTGGGCAACCAGCTCTAGGTGGCCTTGCTTGAGCAGAAGGGTTGGACCAGATGACCTCCAGAGGTTCCTTCCAGCCTCATCCACTCTGTGATTCTCTGCTAACTCTGAATTTATTGTCTTTCCTATTCACCTCTTTAACTACAAATATTCCACTAAAACTTAGTCTCTCGAATTGCTTTTGCACTGCTGACACCAGGAGGCATGCTAGCACAGTGCTTTCTGGGTGCCCCAAGGGAGCTTGCCGACAGATTGCCATGTGAGCTCAAATATTTTATCAGGCTCACATCTGGATCCATCCCCATTGTTATTTGTCATGTGTAGAAGTCATTTGGAGAAGGCATCAATGACAGGCTTGAGGGCTTTGTGCAAAATGCAGTTCACCTTGAAGTGACTGCAAAAACAATGATCTTCATGCCCCGTGACAGAAACACAAGGAGGCACCAAGACAGCAATGTGCTTTTGCTTCTTTTATTTTACAGAAAAAAACAGTCTCAAAAGAAAGAAGGGCAATGAGCTATGTCCATCTGGTCCCTCTGGCCTAAGGTATTGTTAGTCTTAAAATATGCCAAATGGAGGCGTATTTTATGCCCTCCATTTTAAGCCCCTCAGCTTCACTGTTGAACCATGTGGCAAAAGCAATCCAGAGAAGAACTAAAATCTGTGCAGTTCTGTGTGCCTTCCTCTTGTGGAAAAGAGAGCAGAGGGGACTGATAAAAAAATGAAATTAAGAAAGCATATGTTCAACAAAGAATACTGCTGACATCAATAGGGAACACTCAGCAGCCAAAGGAAACAAGACCCTTTAATCCTCTACAATCTTCATATTTTATTGTCTTGTTTCTCATAGTCTGAAGACTCAAGACCTTGAAAACCACCATCTTTGAATAGTTCATTGCTAAGTCAGTCCAGAATAGCTAAGAACTTGCCAGGAACTGTAATAAATTCCCTCCCAATTCATATGTACTTCTAGGATGCAATAGACAGTTTTAGTCATACACAGAAGCACTATACAACAGTTTAAAAGAGAAAACAAAGAAGGAAAATTACACTCAATGACAAAATTCCAAGGACATATGATATAGTTACACAAAATGTCACGATTCACATAGAGGGTTCAAAGGAGACTCTATGGGGTCTGTACAGGCTTATTCGACTCTGCATGGGATAGCAGAGAAATAGTAGATCAGAGCATAAATCTGGGGCACTTAAAGCTTCATCTGAACTCCAAGATTGTGGAACGCCTTCAAGCTCCAAGGCTCAGGTGAATATCCTGCTTGTGTCCAGCTCTGTAGTGGGAACAAAGCCTAGGATGGACCTTAACAGCTATCTTTAGTCCTTAGTCCCTCTGCTCTGTCCTACAGAAAAGCAAAGCCACACATACTAACATTTGTTGCTCATATCCTGATGTCTCCGCAATGCACTGAGTTGAATCACCACAATTACAAGACTGGATACAGGAATTTTGTGTGTGTGTGCACATCTACCTCGACAATTTCTGTGTTGGAGTAAATGGGTTCATGGGCAATGCCATAGTCAGACACTTTTCTCACATTATTCACATCTTATCTATTCGTATTTCCATTTAGAACTCTGCTAAAGAATTTCACATGCCAAAAAACATGTGAAACAGCGGGAGAAGCAGTTTGCTACCCCAGGTGGCTCCCAGCCAGCTCCCTCATAGTGCCCTAGAGCATGCAAGGTGCTTAGATTGGCTGTTGGGGAAAAATGTGTGACCCAGAGATACAAGCTCAAACAGTGAGAGCTGCTTGGCGACTACAAGCACTCACACCTCCCAGGAGGAGTCATGATTCACAGCATTTCTTGGGGACTGGAATGCAATTTTTATCTTCTGTGTGTTTGACTGGAAAAGTATCAAGAGTTTTGCTGCTTCCACTCTCAAACTTGTGGTAAACAAGTGAATTTAGGAGGAAAAAATAATCTTCCTTCATTGACCTGAATGTGTTGTTCCACAACGTCAACAGGTTGCTCCACTCCGAATATCACTGTAAAAGAGATGCTCTGTGGTAGCAAAAATGTGTTGAGCACTAGAATGGCTGGTCTTCTGCATGTCTGTTATTTCAACTTTATTTTATTTTGGGGGCTGGAAGGGGAGGGTTCACTGCTGTTCAGAGCTTGGTGCAAATGCAGCAGCCCACCAAAACTGTAAATGTAGGTTGCTTGGCAACTGCTTTTAAAGAGTGTTATTTGCTCTCAAAGAGACAAGCTGTTATTTCTTGCCTTTTAAAACAAAAACATAAAAGAAGAAAAAAATGGGACTAAAAAAAAAAGGAAAAAGGTATTTACTTCATGAGCTAATAGTGTAAATGGCTCCATTATATGCACACAGTGGTGATGTGCAAGGTCTTCCCTGTTACCACCATGATTTCCAACAGAGAACCTGCAGCAAAGAGGTTGTTTTCTACAAGAAGTGCAGTCACGTGGAACTGACATCTCATACCAACTCAGAAAAATAAATTACATGCAAGACAATGTATCTCATGGGGGAAAAAAAAAAGGAGCTGTTAGACACCAAGGTCAAGCCATCTCAAAATTTTCTTTTTGAAGAGTGCTTGCTGGCAGCTGCTTCAGGGAAAGCTGTAACTCCCCACTCCACATGCCCTGACCCAGCTGTTTAATCCCCAGTTTAGAAGAGACCGTGAGAGGTCTGTGTGCTCAGCACTGCTGGAATGCCCAGCCCACAGAGCTCACAGTGCAGCCACAGAGCAGAATAGGGCCAAACCTGACGCCAAATGCCCCCCAAATGCCCCCCAGACCCCCCATGTGGCATATGCAGACCCAGCGCAGGGCTCTGTACAGCAGCATTACAAGAGACAGAATCACTGGGCTCCCAGAGGAGGACAGCCCCCTTCTGGAAAGCTTTCACACCTTCTCACACATCCTGTGTATCCAGTCCTTATTTACACATCTGTTTCTACATGATAAAAATATCCCAAGTATAAGCAGAGTGTAAAGCCTTTTTTCTCCTTCCCTCCTCCAAACATCGCTGTTGAGATAGCCTTAACCCTGCCACAGCAGACACAAACAGTATGCAAGTGATGGATTTAAAGGAGCAGCAGCTAACAGTTGTACATCAAATCCCAGTATCCACCTATGTGTGCCTCAAGCCATAGTCTGACAACAGCAGCAGCAGCCCCTGGCTTGATTTACAGCATAGTAGATACATAACTCTGTTTTCTGGCTTCTCGTTAAAATAACCAAAAGAGACCATACATGGGGTTTGGGATATGTGGTATTCTAGAAATAGGGGAAAGATACTAAAATGCAAGGCTTCTATTAAATTGATCTTTCATCTCTATTCATTTTAAGTCATCTTTGTCCTTTTCTATAAATATTAATTCCTTGGAGGTCACATAGCTTCTTACTTTAGTGAGCAATAACTGACAAGGATGTGCCCTAATTGTGCTCAGCATCAAGAAGAAAAATTTTAAAGCAAAAAAAAGAAATCTTTTCAGGAATATCTTAAAACTTAAGATGATTTTTCTGAGTAAAACATTACTTGTTTATGGATCTTCTTACTAAAAGCAAAATGTTGGATCACAGAATCACAGAATG
>VZTV01108635.1:0-21671 GCA_013400875.1 Anhinga rufa
GGCGGGGGGAGGGGTGTTATGCTCACCCCTGCCTTGCTCCCCTGGCTCTTAATGTTGGTGGCTTCATTCTGGTAGCAACGAAGGATGTTACAGCAAGTTGTCAGCATCTGAGGCCTTTGGTAAGAGTATGATGTTCTTGGTGATTTTGGTTTGCTTGCTCTGGGGTCCTCTTGGGGTCATTTCTTTATATTTCCTAACGTGCCTTTACACCTTTGCTCTTTCTTCATTGAGCAAAGCCTTTGCACCATTGCTGATTTCTTCATGGTCTGCAGCTGTGTTATGTCTAAATTTATCATTTGCAGTGGCCTTTTCATATATTAGGTTCTGCTTCTCTGCTCTCTGTCACACCTAAACCCAACTTTGCCCAGCTCCATGTCTGCGTTTCTTTAACTGACCACTAGTGAGTTGTTTATAGTTGTGGGGTTCCCTGTGCCCCAGCAGATCACCCCACACCTGCGTGCCTCTATGCTGCCTCTCATGTTTCCACTTCTTTGGTCCTGAGGCTTTACAAGCTTGGTACAAAGCTTATGGCCTGCTACTGGGGATGACGATACGGTATGGCAGGGTATGTGGTTACCCTGGCTGCGTAGGCGCTGGAGAGCAGGCATGGGATTTCTGTCCTGCAGCCCTTTCGGTACCTTTCCCCTCCAGTTACGATGCTCCGCACGTGGGAAGGCTGTTTGGGGCATTTTTGTTGCTGAGCTCCCAATCTTGGAGAGTCTTGTTAGGGGAAAAAATGTCTCTTATGAACATGTTCTGTCAAATGGTGTTCCTCATTAATAATGATACCTTTGTTCAGTGTCATGGAAAATGTGGACAGTTCTTAAAAGATTTGGTATTTCACAAAGAAACTGAAAGTGAATGAACGAACAAATATTTGCCACAGAGATCCTTCTAGCTTTTCAAGCAAACACCTGGGTTATTCCAATTGAAAAAAAGATTATATAGAAAATACAAAAAGATCCAGGAATGGCATGTCAACCTGTGTTTTTATTTCAATTTCAGAACCTCTCCATCTAGAAATTAAAGCATTACTGGGGTTTGGTCTGGAGTCCTCTGAAGTCAAAGGAAGATTTTTTTTTCCTCAAAGTGATTCAGTAACAGTTAATACTGGACTGAGAGAGGCTAAATAATTTAGTCAGAAATTCCCACTGCTGTGTGTTTGCTATCCAAACATGCTGCGAGCCAAAGGGTACAGTGAGATATCTGTGAATATAGAGATCCCCTCAACTTCCAATACCCAGGCTGCGTCCAGCAGCAGCTGAGCCGCTGCCACTTTGCCTGGGTCCTTAAAACCTTCATTTGTGGCAGCTGCTGGGTTTTGCCCATGTTCCCCCATGGGGGTGGTGTGGGATTTGTCACACCTGGGTGTAGATAGGTGATAAACAGAGGTGTGCGTTCTCACCCAGTGATGCCTGGCTCTCTGTGCTCCAGGAGGGCTATCAGGGACTGCCTGTGATGTGGGCTTTACTGGGTTGTGTTGGTGCAATTAGTTAATTCAATTAGTTGAATTTGTCTTTTTCTGTTTGGTTTTATTCTGAGGAATAGGTTGGCCAGGTAACAAGCAAAACACAAGTTGCAACCTGTTTCTGTAACATTCCAAAACCAAAATAACCCCAGTTTGGGGTTTTTCTCATGCTACCTGTTGACCAGCAGGGCCCTTTGTTACTGTCCAAACAATGATTTTAAGTTTCGCTTCTACAGTAGTAAGAAAGTTGAGCAGTTGTATTTTTCACCAAAGTATTGTTTCCTCTTATTAATTTATCTAGCCCAGTCACTCTTGGTGGTCTTCCCCCAGAACTTTCTTTAGCGAACTGTTTTGTGATATTATGCGTCTGCTCTAAGACTACAATGACTTGTTACTTGCTGTTGGTGGAGCGATGTGTCATGCCGGGCTCTTGTTCTTGGCTTGGGGTTATCTGGCAACAGCAAGACCCGGGGCCAAGGCTGCAATGCGGTATTGCCTGCTCTGACTTTCTGTGGTGATGACACCCATCTCTGACTCACATGTTCTCCTCAGGCCTTACCTGGGAATAACCTCTTCTGCAAATAAATAGTCAGCTCCTGATTTTGTGCTGATGACTCATATCTCTCCCTGATCACTCCAGTCCTCTCTCCTTCTGTCCACGCAAAATCTCAGCCTGTCTATTCAACATCCTCTAGAGATGCAACCATCAGCTCAACCTCCATGTGGCTGAGAGGCCTCAGTCTCTTCCCTGTGTGCTTCTCTCCATCTTCCTCCTCGATCTGCTGCCAATACCATGATTTCCCTCAGGGTCCTGATGTTGAAGCTGCTTCTGAATTTTGCAGATTTCTTGCCTAACATTTCTGTAATTCAACCCCTCTGATCCTTCTATGCAGGTAGGGTGTCCATGCCTGTTAGCTTATCTAGGGCTCATATGTTCTGGAGCAACCAGGTATACACAGTGCAGGGAGAGGTATTAAAGACTTTCATAGCCACAGTGGGTCTGGAGCTTGACCAACTTATTGCAGGTTTGCTGGAGATTTTCTTTGTGCATAGGCAGGTGTGTGGATACCCTTAAGCCAACTCCAATCACTTCTCTTACTGGGTTTCCAGAGTAATAGAAAACCTGGAAAGTGCCAGTTTCCCCTCACCAAGATTTTTTTTCATTTAGATGGAAAAAAACCCCCATGACAACTAGGTAAACCCAGCCATGCCAGAAACTTGGGAATGTGACTTCATCTCTGCTACTGCCCTGTCATTACCTCAGCAAATGCAGTCCTGCCCTACTCTGCTCAGTTAAAACATTTCTCTGGGAAGCTTGTTTTTACCAATTTGCTGTGACTAACTCTCCTCTGCCTGCATCCCTGCTGCTGGCATGTCAGTGCTGTGACAGGGAAGGCAAGCAAAGCTGCTGTCTTCACTCTTCAGGGCTCTTCAAGTGTATTCCTTCCCTGATACCAATCTACCCTCTTGACAAGCATCTTTGCAGCTTTTCCTAAGGAGTCTCCCACAGTTGGACAAACTGCCTGTAAAGATTTGTTAGATTCATCACAATGGTCCTTTACTTTCTTCCTTTGACATCTGTTAAATCACCTCGAGGGAGGGGATTCTGCCCCTCTGCCCCGCTCGGGTGAGACCCCCCCTGCAGCGCCGCGTCCAGCTCTGGAGCCCCCAGCACAGACAGGACATGGACCTGCTGGAGCGGGGCCAGAGGAGGCCACGGAGGTGATCAGGGGCTGGAGCACCTCTGCTGTGGAGACAGGCTGGGAGAGCTGGGGCTGTTCAGCCTGGAGAAGAGAAGGCTGCGGGGAGACCTTATTGCGGCCTTCCAGTGCTTAAAGGGGGGCTGTAGGAGAGATGGGGACGATCTCTTTAGCAAGGCCTGTTGTGACAGGACAAGGGATAATGGTTTAAACTAAAGGAGGGTAGGTTTAGACTGGATATAAGAAAGAATTTTTTTACGCTGAGGGTGGTGAGACCCTGGCCCAGGCTGCCCAGAGAGGTGGTAGATGCCCCATCCCTGGAAACATCCCAGGTGAGGTTGGACGGGGCTCTGAGCAACCTGCTCTGGTTGGGGATGTCCCTGCTCACTGCAGGGGGGATGGACTAGATGGCCTCTAAAGGTCCCTTCCAACCCAAACCATTCTATGATTCTATGTTTTACACCTTCAGATCTTGAGACTAAATCTTGGTCTCACTGACATGGGATTTTTGCCCATGGGGCTGCTCAGTATAGTCTGATTCCTTATTGCTTCTCTCATCTTACTGAAGGCAGCAGTAGATCACAGGGGGAATGAGTGATGTGCAGGAGGTCAGACTAGCTCTCAGCCCTTTGCCTCTTGCTGCTCCCAGCCCAGAGCCTGGAGGTCTGCTCCCAGTTCCCTCTGCCTTCCCATCAGCTTGGCTTGTGATACCTTCATCATCTAAGGAAGAGACATATTTACTCTGTACACTGAGTGTCTAGAACAACTGAGTCACAGGCCAGTTTTTACAGACACTACTGCAAATAATTGCTAATTGCATCCCAGAGAAAAGCGTCTGTCTCCTATTTTTCTGCATGCAAAAATCTCTTCAGATCAGTATGCAGAGAGAAATCGTGTGCGCTGGACAGGGGTGATGGTGGCCCAGATCTCTCTGGCGTGCTTTGTCTGTGCATCTAACAAGCTTTGTTTATTAGTGCTAAGTCATGACGCCTTCGGTCACCACAAATGCAAAGCGGAACAGTTCAGACTATGGAAACTGGGTCAAATTACTAAGGAGGAATACAAAAGACTAGTGTGTGAGCCTGGGAGGACAGAACCAAAAGCCTAAGGCACAGAATGATGAGGAAACTAGGAAGGATATAGAGGATGAGAAGCTATGGCACAAGTATATTGATGTGAGAGGAAGATGGGGAAGTGTGGTCTGGTCCTCAGTGAAGAGGGAAGGCTGTGGATGAGCAATGCCCAGCACATTAGAGTGTTTCATGTTGAATTGCTTCATCTTCGACTAAAATGTGCAGCTGCCACCAGGCAGCCAACACAGAAGAAAGCAAGAAAAAGAATGTAGATGGTTGTTCTCAGATCAGCTAGGTGCAGTGAAAAATCACTGTAGGGTATATAGAGAAAAGCCTGGAGCAGACTCAGAGCTGTTTACCACTATTTTTGAGACCTTATGAAGAATGGGTGATGTCTCCTGGCAAAGATAAAAAGATAGTTCTCTTTCAAATGGGGTTAAGGAAGCTCCAGGTACAGACCAGGAGTTTAATTTTATCTGCCAGGAAGATACTGGAACAAATAATGAAACTTAGCACATAATGAGGAGGTCAGCAGCATCCCATCGGCTTTGTCTAGAGCAAATGGTTTTCAAAACATTTTGATTTTTCTCCTGTGACAATATAATCCAGTTTTATGGTCAAAAGAAAAGCAGTGGATAACGTATAACTTGACATTAATAAAGCTTTTGATTTTGTCTGATTATATTTCCATAATCAAGGTAGAGCAACCACATTAGAAGAAAACTTTCATTTGGTGGCTGCAAAAGTGGTTGGAAAGCCATGTTAGAAAGTTGTTTCTTATCAAAACAGAAGACTTTGCAAAGTGGGGTTCTGCAAAGGTTTATCCTGGGTTTACTGTCAATCAGTATTTTTATTAATGATCTCAAGGATGAGATGGAGATTGTTCTTATTAAATTTGCAAATGAGGTCAAACACAAGGTCTCAGATGCATATATTTCAGAGAAGGATTGGGATTTAAAACTGTTTTGAACAAAGAGGTAAGAAATAAAATGCTCTCCATGCCCACTATTCGTGGGAGAAGTCATGGTTTTCGGTTTCATCTGTTTAGGCCATTGAGTGCAACTTTCCAACAGGAAGGGTAATCGAGTACTGGCATTGCTTGCTTCAGGGTAGCGTGAAAGCTTCCGCACAAGCATGATGTAAGAAAAGGAAATTACAATATGTTTTGTGTAAAGGTGATCCTTCCTGGTGTAGAGGGCTGGCCTGTTGAGGTCTCTTCCCTCCTTGCTTCTGGACTGTAAGGCAGGAGAGGGTGGTTTGGTTGCTGTCTGTGATCACTGCGAGCAGTCAGGAACCAGCCCCGTATATGGGTGCTAGAAGGCAACAATGTGCGTGTTCCCCTGCCATCAACTTTCATGTCTTTCCTTGTTCTACAGAGCATCTCCTGACTTGCAGACCCACTAGAGTATTCAAAACACTGCTTGTGCTGTTTCTCCAAATTCCTTTGGTTGAGGGGGTGAATGTGGGAATTCATAATCTGTCTTATCAGCTACACAAGTTAATAAAGTGGATCTCGTGTAATTTGGACCACTACCAAGGAATGAATCAATGATGCGTAGATACACTAAGTTCACTAAATTCCCAGAAGTAAAACTCCTCCAAAGTTTATCTGTATCTGGAGTAGCATTGTCTTATAACTTACATTTGTGTTTCTCTTTCTGGACAGATACAGCTCATAACATTTTCTTAATTTCCAGTTTTGAAATTGAAAAAGTCATCAAAATGAAAAAACTGAATTTGGTAAACAGGGATTTTCATTTTGGATTCTATAAAGAGAACAAAATTTGCTGTGCATGGAAACTCTTGCTGGTCTGAAGTGGTTCATTTGCCTTTGTCTTCAGGACATGACATCAGATTGCTTTGAAGTGTGTTCTTAAGTAGAGATAGATCAAGACCTCACATCCCCCAACTTTGGGTTCACTCGGCAGCTGGGTTAGACTTCTGCAGTAGGAAGAACTCCTTCCCAGAGCCAAGCAGGACCCATGGGGCTTTCCCAAAACCTTGGGTTAAGTGGGGTTTGAACCTGGACCTGAGCTGGATCCTCATTTTACATCTCAATGTTTTTTGTAAGGAGAAAACTCTGCATAAAGGGAATCTATAGGCAAGGAACACATTGTACTACATGGTAATCAGATTTGAGTTTCATCAATATTCAGAACTAGTACATGCTGGGTGGTGTTAGGGACTGAGCAGATATTGCTAGCACCAGCTGTCACTTTATGGCAGTTTTTCATGCTTAATGGTAGGAGACTAAACTATAGCATCATGCAAAATTGAAAGCTATCATGAGCTGTGAGCAGCTCAGTAAAATTCATGCAGATCCCCATTTGCTCATTAATGGGTGTTTGTGATTGTACTGAGGAAGAGCACCTTGGTGGTCTGGGGTTGTTTCCCTGCACTGCCTTTACTTTAAGGTTGACTAATGCATTATAATGACTCTTAAAACTCTGGCCCTTAGGCTTCTTGAAGATGAGTCATCTGACTAAAAACACCTGACCATGTCTTATTCCCTCACACTATGGGAGGGTCTCTAGTTCTCTGGGCCTTTTAGCTGGTGGCATGTGGTTCCCCAGGGCCTTGTCCCAGTATCTACCAGTTGCACCAAGGAAATGTGTCCTCAGGGTAGGTGCAAGCAACTTGCCCAACTTGCCTTCTGTGCCTCTGCATACATTCATTTATTTTTTCTTAATTCTCAACTCTCTCCTTTGCAAAATGACCTTGTAGGTCTCTTTGTCCTTTTTGTAGGTACTTTGAAAAAAGATCTTGCAGGTCTCCTTGACTTACAAGACCTAAAACCCCCCCAACAAAATCTTCAGGGATGAAAAGTGCTGAAGGCGGAGGCTTTACTTTCTTCTGCAGCGAAGCCCAGCCAAAGACCTCGTGGCTGCCACACAGGCTGTCTGGGGCCACAGCCAGCACCAGAAAAAGCTAGGTCCAATGCTACCAGGATATTCCGTAATTGTGTTGACTATTTCTTGAATGACCTTGGCCAGGCCATCCAGCTCCTCCAGGTCTCAGTATCTTTTTATGTAAAGTAACAGTTCTCATTTTTCCACTCACTGTCTGCCTTGACTAGTCAAATTGAGATGTGCAGTTCTGGGCTGTTCTTTACTCCTTTCTGTGACTGATCTATTATGTGGGGAAACTCAAAGCTTGGTGGTAGTGCAGTTTCAGAGCTACTGGGGATAAAGTGCTGGGACTAATGTCTGGAGAAGAGGTTTTTTTTTGTCCTTTAAAATCCAAGCACAACTGGTAATCCTCTTTCAGATTTGTATTTACAAAGCATAAATGGTAACCTTATGAAATGCTCTTTTGACTAAGAGTAGATGATGCTCTGAGGTTAGAGCCTGCTTTGGTTATAAGTCTGTAGCGTGTGGTCAGAAATATAATGGTTGAATGACAAAGACATGTTCCCCCAAACACCCTATTGTTATTGCTAATGGCAGCTTCTTGCCATGATACAGAATTTCAATTTGTGGAAATATTTTTTGAGAGCGGTCTCCATGTTGAATGCCTTTAGGCTAATTAACTGAAGCATCAAATTACAATTAAATCAGAGCTCAAAAATGGTTGTAATTAGGACTCTTTAAGGGTTATTATTACTACTTTTTGTAAATCAAAATATGAGTGTACTTCCAGTATAATAAGTTTTACTTTTTGTTTATTTTCCTTTACCAAAAGACTAACTTGAAAGTCGTTGGATTTTATGTCTGATTTGCAAGGGTGAGGGAGGTGGCATCAAACAGTAATTTTCAGACTCTGGTGAAATGACAAGATGGTGCATCTGCAGGAATGGGAACATACTGGGTTATGTGCCATTTGCCAGGGGAAGAAGCAATTTCCTGTGGTGACCAAAGGCCTCTGTTCCCCTACCAAGGTCAGCAGAAGCGTTCGCTGCCTTTGGCTACTTCATAATTGCATTAATAAAGACTGCGGCTCCCAGGGGCAAAGGCTGCAATTAGAAGCAGTATCAGAGGTTTCATCACTGTCTCTGCAGTGTTCCCCTGCAAGCAGATAGGCTCTGTCTGAATTTATTGATGCCATTCCCTGCTTTTGAATAAGAGGTTCCCACTGTGCTTTCCTTACCTGGCAAATCTCTCTACAGTTGGAAATAGGTGCTGGGGGTGCTAATTTGGAAATCAGATCTGCTCCCTACAGCTCTCAGCTGAGGGGATATGGCAAGAGCTACCCCCAGTCCAGCAATGAAAACAAAATGATTTGGAGGATCAGCTGGGTCTTATCAGGAAGGGGGTGATCGCGATCACCATGTTTTGGCTGGCTGACTATCTGGGGTGCCTTGGTGTAACTTCTGACTGCTCTGCCTACCTTGGCTGCTCTTTCAAGTTTAAGATTAGCTCTGAAGACAATATTTGCACAGGCTATCCTGCAAGAGACCTCTGTGCCTCCACAGCGCCCACTTAGGTGACAATCATTGGCAAACTTTAGCTGAAAATGGCTCTTCATTTTATTGCAAAATTGTTGAATACAGTGCTTGAAGACCCCTGTTCCACAATATTGACTGAGATTTTATAAATGTGTGTCCATGTATATGCACACACATATAGCTGCCTATGCACATATGGAGAAAGAAAGGCGTAAGCCCAAATGAGCACTCATGCTGGGACTGTCAGTGACCTGACAGCGGCTCTGCCAAGGCTCCTGCCATCCATCTAGCAGGCAAGCTCTCCAGGGGAGCTTCTGCCTGGCAGAGGGAGGCAGAGCTGCTGCTGAGCTTTTCTCTTCTGAAAAGTCACTGCTATGTGCTACTGCCTGCTTAGTAGCTTATTAATTTTCTCCAAAAGGCGAAGGTACTGGGAAGGACTTAAATAGCTTCTTGGCCTCCTCACTGCACTTTGTGGAGCTATTGCTCTTCAGCATTTCCACTTAAATAAAACTTCTCTTAAAGAAAAAGGAGAGGAGTGAAGTAGTGTGGCTGTTTACTCTCTCTTTCCATGTGGGAAGTGTGGGTAGAGATTTGAGTGGAGCAACATGCAGGAGAACTGATGGGTCCCATGTTTATTAGCAGTCTCCTTGTAGCCTCCCATGAGGAGGGGCACTGGAGGGACATGTAGAGACTTAGACTTGACCCGTAGCTGGAGTGAACCAGCCAGGTCCCATGTTGGCTTCAGTGGAACAGAAGACGGAAAAACTTCTATCCAATAACAGGAATATATATATTCATATCCAAGAGTATGAAGCACTTTGGTTAGTCTGTAATGCTGTTTCATTCTACGTCATATTCCACAAAGCTAGGAAAATGCTACTGTTACTTCCCCACTTTCACATCACCACCCACCAACCTGCTGCAACATGCCATTCCTATCTCCCTTTTCCCCTTGCCAGTCTGAGGAACTTTAAATGAAAAAAAAAATAATCATAAAATGCCATCTGGTTCCCACAAACATGATCATATCTTGGGCCATTTCCTCAGCACATGCTGGCATGGCTCCATCCTCCACAGCACATCAACTCCTCTTGCTCTAGCTTCAGGTTTGGTCTCATATGGTCAGTGCCCAAATTATTTATATTATTCATACTACTGCTGTGCCGCAGGTCCAGGACCTTTTTGTGCTAACTACTGTGCAGAATCAAATAAAACCAGTCCCTGCACTGGGGACTAATACATGTTCGTACCAATTATGCTCAATACCTGGCTGTAGTTTTTTAAGTAATGTCCCAGGAGCTTCATACACTTTCTGTAGTCAATCACTGTGGCTCATAGCTTTTCTTCTGCAACATTTGGCCGTTTTCTTCAAGTCCCAGGTGGAGTCATGTGCTTATATGAAAATAGCTGCTTTTAAAAAAGGAAATTGAAATTTATATCACCATAATTTTTGTTATGAAAACTTGACCTCCTAAAGACTCAAACCCCAGTGGGTCTAGCCAACAGAATGGATTTCTTATAAGCTCAAGGTTAAGAAGGTGTTGACTTTATCAGCCTCAGGCTGAGATGAGAATTGGGACTAATAATCACAATTCTATTCCAAGAAGGTCTGGTAATTCATAATGGAGTTATTCACATTTTTTTAAAACTGTCTGTTTTCTTACCTTGTAATTCAAAAAAAGGATTAAATTATGTTCATCAGATGAAATATCTGGAGCTTTCTTCCCTGCAATAGTCAATGAATAAGCAACTGGAAATGATTTCTCACTAATCCACTTGGACAGTCAGGCAGTGTGTCTGTTCTTTCAAGATGTCAACAATAAAGTCATCTGGACTAGTGGCAATGAAACACAAAATAGTTTCTATCCTTTTGATGGAAGCATGAGACCTTCTGGTGGCTACTGCCACAGCTCATGGTTGCCTCCCACAGGTCAATATAACTGAACACAGAAAGCACAAAAGGAGCTGTTTTACCTCTAGTAACCATGTTAGAAAAAGATTGATGTTTTCACCGTGCAGCTACTTCTGAAGAATCTTGCTGACCATATCCAGAACTCACAACCAGGGTTGTCTTCTGCATTTGGAATTTGGAAGGCATTAACGGGTAGTACTCATGATAATGAAGAAGCCAAAGCCAAGCAGAAGCTGCTTTAGAGCTAAGCAAAGTCTCCATAGGCATTCGGGTATGGAAAAGTTAAGTCTGGAGTGCGGGGGGAAAAGCATTACTGGAAGAAAAGCTTCTCAAAAGTTTTTTTGTTTTAGTGGAATGACCACATTTAGTGGAGTCAAACTGAGGGTTTCCGGCCTCTGAAAGCAGCAAAATAACTTCAAATCACATAACCTTTGATTTTTTTAAACAAACACTAATAATAATGGATCAATGTTTGAAAGTCAATTACAGTTCAGTTAAGCTGTGACCTTTAAAACCTCCCCGAATTGCTCTGTTGTTTTCTCCAGTGACACATCAGAGCTCCCAGGTCTGCTCAGACAGAGTGGGAAGCTATCTTCATTTCCAAAAATTGCACTTATCTTTTTAGAGAGAGAAAAATACAGTCCTAAATGTCTTTTTTTTTTCCTTCTGAAAGAGGACAGAATTCCTTAACGTCTACAGAATTGTCAAGGAAAGAAGTAATGAAAAATACACATGCCCATCTGAAACGGAACATTTTGATGTGCTCTCCTATTTCCCACAGTCACTTACTACTTAAGTGACAGCCACTTATGCCTTTAGAAATGGAACACAGCCACCTACAGTGTACAGGATACAGTAATCCAGAAGGACTCTTAAAAAAAAAAAAGACAATTAGTAACTTTATGACCATAGCTCTGCTGTATAATCTCAGATTCTACTTTTTTACACCCATTAGATATCTTTAACTCCATATTTCAAGCCACAGTTTGTAGGTTGTTATTAAAGCTTTTCAGTGAGGGTCACATCTTTCCTTCCTGATGGAAGGCAAAAGTACCTCCTGGGGAAGCCACAGAGAGTATATCAGCATGTGGAGCTCGGGGGGGCATCAAAAGTTTGGTATCAGGATATGTCCAACAAACTCAGAAATCAGCAACATGAAACAGTCTTTGTAGACCTTCTAAGCAATTCTTTTCCTGTTCAAGTATATTAGAAATCAGTCCTTTAACTCACATACCAAGGAGCCAAAGCAGAAGGGGAGAACCTAGTGAAGCCCCCAAATTAAAAAGTGGTAACGGCTTTGTGGGAACCTTGAATTCACCTAGCAGCATATGCTGAAGTGTTTCAATGGTGCAATGGAAAGCACAAAACTTAGACTGTCTTTGTGCTGTTGAACTATTAGGCAATGATTTTTGTTGCATGAACCACATGCAGGACAGCGTATGGGGTGGTGGGAGGAACGGCGCACCTGCAGCTGCCCCCAGCACTCCTCGTACCAGCCTGAAGTGCAGTGCTCACATCAACCTCGTCCTGGTGAACCATGCAACTCCTTTTTCTCTGGAAGTTTTGAGTCTTCAGGAAGAATTTTGTGATTGTTTTAGAAGACATCATGGTTAGGGGGCTGTGTGCTTTGGGGAGGACTGATGCGTAGGGCACATCTGTAGGCAACTACATTTACAATTACAGTGAGCCAGCAAGTGCAGTGATACTGTTCACATATTCAGAGGCTGAGCTTTATGTACTAGTTGGGGGTAGGAATGGATGCAGAAAAGTCGTAGCATGTTACAGTCTGACTTTGTAGTTAGGCTCAGAAAACAATTGTTTCTCCACCTCTAAGTGTCCCAGGCTTGTGTTGCCGGGAGCGATGAAGTCGTCCTCTTCCCTGCAGACTGCATTAGGTGACATGGAGGCATTTTTTCATGTGTGGATAGGGCTCGTCTTGGTGACCATCTCTGATGGCTTTCATGATGAAGGGAAGAGAAGAAAGAGCTGTCTCTAACTCAGAAAGAGTTAATCCATTGACATCCTTTTAATTAGGTTGCTGCCAATCAGGATGTGAGTGAGCATGTCTGTGCACCTTGACCACACTGATGTACTAATGAACCTGGGATGCTTTTTATGTAGTGGAAAAAGAAGCTTCTGGAAAATGTATCTACTGAGGCTTTCTAATTACTGCTGCCCTTTTGTGCTTTGTTCCTTTTGCATTAATTTAGGTGAGTTCAGAGATACTAGGTGAGCCAGGTTGGTAAATAAATTAACCTTTATTAATTAGACTATTTAGGACTGATTCATATATTTTGTTTCAGTATTTGTGATTCACCAGTACTATTTTCTGCTCTGTCTCTCTGCCTCACAATCTGTTTGTCTTGAATTTCTGTTTATTGTTGCATCTGCTTGGGATCTTTTAGTATGGGAGAGAGCTATGGTTTAAGGATTATAAACACATATAAACAATGCATGAATAAACTGAGAGGCTTGGCATATTACCTTGGGCTCCATGCCATGCTAACATGACTATTAGGATTATCTGGTCTAGAGCTGTCTGGTGTCTGTCCACTTTGGAGAGATGGTAATAACAGGCAGCTGTCTGCATCTGTCCATGCTGATGCACTTTGAGCACGACAGCATCCTTGACACCACTTTGGGTCCCAAAGTACCAGGCTGAATGATTCCTCCCTGTCAAAACTAGAGGATACTCCCTGCCGAAGCACCAACAGTGCAGGATATGACACATGGTTACCTTTCAGTGACCGTATTTTGAAACTCTGTTCTTGGTTCAATAGACACACATCATGCAGTTTGTTTGTTGGACACTGAGCAGAACATTCCTGCCTCTTAATTTTGCAAAATTGGACTGAGGATGGTCTGAACTATATATCTACTGTGATAAGAAGACTACAGATCTGATGTCCTCTGTCTGGACACCATCCAAACACCCCAGCAGACAGAAACCAGCATGAAGTTACCATTACGCCTCTCACCTCAACTTAACCAGTCTTGGTGGCCAGTAGAAGCAAGACTTTGATAGTTATACTTGCATTTCTCTCAACCCTAGGTTTACGCTCTTTTAATTTTCCCTTCTCGATGAGTCAGAAGAATAGCAGAAGTTGATGTGTTTCTAAGACAGCACTTGCCCATGCCCTGAAAGGCTTCATTTATTTGTAGAAAAGCAACTCAGGAGAGAAATTTATGGAAGGAAAAAGAAGCAGTTCTGGGAAGCGCAGCTTGCTCCCTGCAGGGCAGCGGCGTTTCCAGGGGTGTTTGCGTGCGTTTCCCCTCTGAAGTGAAGAGGTTTCTGGCTTCCAAAGAGACTCATTTATTCTCGAAGTCTGACCTAGTGCTGCCCACGCTCCCGAGTACACCGCAGCCGAATCCTGCAGCTGCCCACTCTGATCTCCCTGGAGGCAGCGCCCGTTACCTGAGTGGGGACGGCTCCGTGGGTGCACCTCTCCTGTATGCTGAAGTGGCACGCAAACAAGTTGGGTAAGATGGTGTTGGTGCACAAAGGGAAAATTCATGCTGTAGGAGGCCACAGAAGCTTAAAATCCCAGCTGAGCTGCTGCTTTGAGAGCTGAAACTGCCGTGTCCCCTGCAGTGGCTCCCCAGCGAGGACATGTCCGGGCCAAACCAGCACTAACAGCAGCGTGCGCCCAGACAGGCTCTGCTGCCTATTTGTCTTGCTGCTGGGGCTGAACCTATCATTACACACAGGTTCTTTATCACAGGCAGCGAAGCAGTGTCTTCAGCATGGGATCAGGTTTATGCTTTGACAGGCCCTAATAAAGCCATTTTTCTTTCGCAACCTTGACCAGGCAGGTCTGCTCTGGATGCTGATCAACAATTTAGCTTTACTTGGATGACTTGGAACAATCCTGACTCTTTCAAGGCTGAGTAGAAGAATGTTCCCAGCATGTCTAGGGGAAGACCTCAAAGATTTGTCTACAGTTATTATGGCTGGTGCATCCCACTGTGCATTTGATTCCCATGTTTAAATTCTGAGCAGATAGCAGTTAGCCTTCACCAGAATACTTTTTTGCAACCCCATCAGCGTATCAGAGAGCAATATTAATGTTTTAAAGTGCAAGTCCCAGACACCCCAGCTCTGCTAGGAGCAAGCAGCAGGCTAAAGCATCCAGTGGTAAATAAGTTTAGCAGATCCTTTGTAAAGAGTAAGAAAAGGGTCATGTTGGAATAAAACAACAAAATGTGCCTCCATTTGCCTTTGCAAATTTGCTAGAAAGAGATATACATAGTTTGCACATAGCACTTTTTGTTTGCAGTTTGCATGTCTCTGATTTGCTCATGTCAGTGTTTGTTTGTCTAATAGAAGATGTATTATACCTCCCTGCAAAACTTGCCTCTCATTCTTTAGGCAGCAGTGGGTGCCATTGTATCACCGCAACCCAAATAGATGTTCAAATTCTGTGCATCATTTCTCTTTCTTAATGTCTGCCTTTAGACATTAATCTAAATAAGCAGGAATAATATATCACAAGCTACCTTTATGTAGGGAGCAACTGGGCATATGATGCAAATTTTATAATATGCTACTGGGATGGGCGTACCTATTCCCTCTGAAAGTGGATGGAATTAATTCCTTTTCGGTAGCGATAGCTGCTGGGCTTTAGCTCAAACAATGACTCTATCTCAAGTTTTGAAGTGTCCATTTCTTATTAAAAATATATCATTAGGATACAGCTAGAACGAAGTTCTCAGAAACCTAACCTTGGAAACAGATAGCTTGCTTTTCTGGAGAACACAATGAACTCACAGTTGTTTTCTTTTAAATGGATTACCTAAAAATAAATTAAAACCCCCCAATCTTGGCTCTACACAGTTTTTAAATTTACTTGTAGGATGTCAGGGNTTTTTCTCATTTTGCCTGTCCTTTACAACAAACTTTGAGCTGCGAAGCCATCTGGATTCATAAGAGAAAGAGCAAATCCTCATTGGAGCTCCTTTACTTCTGTACACGTCATTTTTATGGGCAAAAAATTAGTGCCACATGGGATTTGAAAACAAAGGTTATAGTCACAAAAATATTTGCTGGCAGGTTTGTTTTTTTTCTAGCAGCCTTTGCTTTATACCACAGGACTGAAATAGCAGAGATTGCTTCTCTCCTGAAGTAGCCACAGTGAAACATGTCTAAGGTGTTTTAGCAGTAATGTTGAGGCAGAATTGCTAATATATTTTTTCATCTTGATAGTGAGTGGCCTCTGTTGTATATACCCTGTAATTAAAAGGGAAAAGAGAGACATTTTACGAAGTTTGCAACCTCACACTTAAAGCACTGTCAGGTGTCCTTGTTAACCATTTTTCTGCTGCAGCTACTTATAGATTCAAATAAAGTTTTCTGATGAAGAACTTCGACCGACCGAACAGAGACACAAACATATGTTACAATGCAAAGAGCCCTCTGTTTTGCAGCTCCTTCCTCCCACTCCAGAAATACGGGCTACTGAAAGGAAGAACAAGATTTTGATATGCTAATATAATTAAAATATAATGCTTGCTTGTCCTTTATCAACAAGTTCATCTCTGAGGTTCAGCTTGTCATGGCTAATCACGTGCTGTATCAGCTCTCCTCTGAGGCCACTGAATGAGGGTGAATATTAAGACCAGAGAGTCAGTGTTAGCTAACCACATTCACTTGGCTTTCTAATATCTCTGCCTATGCCAGAAAGGACGTTACTGCAGTGTGTTTGAGGCCAATGCAGGGGAATAGCATCACGGGCATTGTGAAATGTCCTCTAGGGACGCTTTCCGGACTTGAGGCTCTCCGGCTTGCTAATCTGATCTCAGTGCATTGCTCCTGGCTTGGCTGGAGCTGCTCTGATTTTTATCTGTTAAAATCAGATCAAACTCGAGCACCGCTTTTGCCTCCCTCATTTGATTTATCTACCCCAAAATTTCAGAAGAACCAGCTCCATTCTTGCAGACAGGCATAGATAGATGTTTAATTGCAGAGAAATTTCCATCAGTATAACCGGAGTTAGCACTGGGAGAGGAGACAAGTAGGTATTACTGGTCTCTGAGTTTGTAAAGATTCTGGATTTTTAAAGTTACCTGTCATCTGTAGGTACATGACAGCAACGTAATAACATTTCTATTTCGTATTTCATCCTTTTTTAAAGAGGTCACAATTGCCTTATTCCTTCCCGTATACTTCCCTGCTTGTCTAGTGCTCTTTGGAGCCAGGTCCAGCCTGGCGTTCAGGAGCTCGCCTGCCAGTTTGCAAAACTGAAGCCTGTGTCAGCAGCACCATGTGACTGCTGCGCTGGAGCTGCCAGCTGCTGCACCACCTCCATCCCCATCGCTTCTCTGTGTAACCTCTGTTCAGGTAGGTTGAACGTATATTCTGTTCAGTATTGAGTATGTTTACAAGATTTCACCCATAGCAAAGGTCTTGAATTAAGTGTCTGCTACAAAATGCTCTGAATTCACTCCTGACCTGACCATCCTGAAGCTCATGGAGTTCCCTTAGCATGAATCTGGACCAAAACATGTCATGTGCACATGGCTATCTCACCGTAAAATGAATCAGAGGCAGATGACCCAGAAAAACAAGGCGAATAGCGATGTCTGTATTCACCTCGTTTTGCAGACTCTAAAAATGAGTGGTGAGTCGATGGAGCGCCAGCCCTTCTTCATTTCAAAGTGAGTAGACCTTTATCTCTTTATCTCTTTACTTTATCTCTGCCTGTACAATTGTTAGTGATTAAAAACATCAGCTAGCCACATTAGTGCCGCACCAAATCTCATAGATTTCTGACCGTGACGTCTTGCAGAGGGATCTGTCATACAAGAGATTCCTCTAAAAAGATTTTTCAGTGTTGAATCCTTTCTCACCACACGTAACAGCTTCCAGTCTCCAACACCACATACCTTAGGGAAGTCTCAATTTCAGATTATTCTCCTACCATAACCATTACTTATACTTTCCTCTGCTGAGATGCAGTATCTGCATCACGTGATGGCATAGAAGCAATTTATTTTACTAATCCCATCCATTTGTGGCTACACAAAGCAAATCAAAAGCTTAAACTTTTCAAACCACAGGCAGATGCGATTTGCAAAGCAGCACATTCACCTGCCATTGGCGCTGCAGAGAGAAAATCTGTAGAGCACCACGTAGATGCTTCTTGGCTGATTTTATCTACCAGGCTGGATTACTGGAACAACAAGATAAAGGGAAAGAAAGAGTTTAAAACATATTCACTGTCCTGTAGATATACATTGTGAATTTGCAATGCGTGCGTAGTAGTGGGATTATTTTACTTTATATACAGCAAGATTTCCAGCTCCACATTTTCTCCATGCACTCGGTACTGATATACCCACGTCCTCTCTCTCTCCTATTTATCTCCATCCAGGCAAAAGGCCACACGTGCTGTGGTGAGTTGGTGGCATCACTGCACAAAAGCCTGGCTGGACACCAGGAGCTACACGCAGGCAAGAAGCCATGAGCCGGGAAGCAAATACTGCCTTGCTGGGCCCTGTCCTTCACTTCTTCACTGGAAGGTGGGTGAAGCAAAAAGCCCTGGCTAGCAGAACAATGCTTTCTGGGGAGCAGCACGTTGTGCAGGTCTGGCTTGGTGCAAAGTGATATTGATCCCACATTAAGGCATTTAAGAACGGCTGCAATACAAAGAAATAAATGTCACACTCATAAATAAGAGTTGAACTAATTTAAATTACCCCTGCAAGATAATTAGAAGTTATTACAGCTCTGGATCCACATGCTCCCCACTTGAAATATATAATTTGGCAAGCAGGTAGCCCCTTTCTGCTGTATTTGTATTTTTTTTTTGGAGCCTTTCAACGGGCATAGCAGTAATATTGGATGGAAATGAGAAAGATGCTTATAGCACGAATTGTGCTTTCCTACAATGCACGCAGAGAAAGCTCTTTCCTCATTCCATATCAATAAAATAAGCTAAAGATAGAGGGCAGAGAAACAAGCCTTAAGCTTTTAGGAGCAATCCTTCTAAACTTGCTATCCCATACCGCTTTTTTAATTAAAAATTTATCCTCCAAATTACTTCTGGTTTCCAGCCGAATTTGGCTTTCATTTACCTTTCAGACTGCGTGAACGCTGGCATCTATTTTAGCAAGTACAGCCGCACACAGAGGGGTGGGGGGGTCGGTCTCACGATCAGCATACGTCTTCCCTGTTTACCTACGTCCTTTCATCTCACTCCTCTGCTGTGTATGCTTAGCATCTGGCTGCTAACCAAACACATTTGACTACTGTCTACAAATAACAAGATTCCAAATATAAAATATTCTGTGACTCACATTAATTACAAAAAGAAAAAGAACAAAAAAAAGGGAGGTTCTAATGAACTGGAAGCTTTCCTGGGAAGATGAAGTGATCTATCTGATTGCCATGAGCCAACTGAAGAAAAAAATAAATCCACAGAGGAAAAGAGAAGTCTCAATTATAGTAGAAAAGACAGCGTGCTATGTATTTTAGATAATAGATTTAAAATTATACTGAATCAGCCTCAGTGATGGCAAAACAGCTGGGGTCGGAGCGTCAGCCACCACAGAGCTGTAATCAGAGGGGTTTAAGAAAGAGATGTGAAGATGCTTTTTTGACAGCCGTGTGCTGCTGAGGCACCCTCAGCCCTCCCCAACGCAAGGAAGCGTTACAGTGTCCCTGTTGAGTTTTCTGCTGGGGATCGCTGAGCACCCCTGCAAGGAACCACAGTTTACAGTAGTCTCTGATCACATCCCACCTTGCCTTGCTCTCTGCCCTTTACCAAAGCTGAGAATAAGCTCAATTTATTTGCTGGCATTTGGCAATCAAGATACTAACCTATTTTAAATTTATTTTGTGCACCCACGTTTCTTAAAGGTTGGGGTATCATGTCAAATTACTGCAGCTGCCCTTTCTTCTGCACTTCCAGGTTAGAAATGGTGACTTTTCTCTGGCACCCAAAAACACGCCCTCTCCCAAGACTGGCTGAGCTGCTTGTTTTTGCAGGGAAGTCTGAAACCCCCCCTTAGAAAAGCTGCTCAGTGTTTAGCACATGGAGAAGGTCACACTTGATGAGATAAGAAATGTTGTTTTTCAAGCTTATAGTCAAGTATTGCAAATAATTACAAAATAGAGCTCTATATTTATGTAGCTTAGTGTTATTTTAACTTGCATTGATCAATGCTTGCTTACAATCTAATGCATGAAAAATTCTATCAAGAGTAATGCTTATTCAGTGTGAATCTTGGTTAGAAATAGATCCTCAGGTGATACATCCATGATGAGCCATTTTAAAGAGGGTATTATATGTCTCTCAAAGACTTTCGGGAGGGAGGAGGAAAAAAGTACTTTGAGACAATAGCAAGCTGATTCAATAGCTGCACATGAGAAAGGCAGGCTCACAGTGCATCACAGCGCTTTTATGAAATGCAAACGATTTAGGTGAAATGAGAAGAACTAAGAGAAACTAAAGACAGGCCCAGAAAAGGCAAATTAAAATGACATGGATGCAAATCTTTGCAGGAGTTTGGAAGGAAACTAGGACTGAACTGTTCCATTACTGCCACTGCTTGCAGAGTTGTTTGCTTTCAGATTGACAGCTGGGACAGGTCGCTGGAGTGTTGATCTCTTCTAAAACATACTCGTTTTTATGGTCTCTCTGGGACAGTTTAACACACCTACAAGGATGGGTGAAGCGGAGACAAGTCTTCCAAATCAGGTACTCCATCAGGCTTCCTCTAAAAACAGTCCTCAGGTAACTGTTTTTAACCAAGAAGGTCTCATCTGAAAGGTGTCTTTCACCCTTCTCTTAAAAACTACTGTCAAAATACAGCACAGGCAAGTGGTTTGCTTTAAAAGGTGACACCAGTTTGTCTCACCTGTATCATAGTACACGATCCTTTCTGCTTGAGCTAGGAGCTACTTTTGCAAGTGAAAGCAATAAACTGTGCATCCGAATGCTACACCGCCCAAAATACCACCCGGGAATGGCAGTACTACACAGAGTGGTGACACAGCTGATGGGCAAAAACCAGAGACATTCTGGGGACGCGGTCCAGCTGCTGGGTCTTCATCCTCAGCCCTGCACAACATCTGCCCTGGGCACTGCAAACATCCCCCCAGAACAAACTAGCTGTGGAAACCCTGGCCTTGGTTTAACCATCACTGAATGAAAACAATTTTTTTCCTGAATGCCCTTTGCTATTAAAGTGGTTCATGACTAGGAGGGGGTTGAGACAGTGATGATATAATTAGAAGTGCATTCATCACTCCTGCTGGTAATTGTTTTCTAAAAATGCATAAAAAGAGAGGCGATTGCTTTCTGAAGTGCCATATTGCGCTGTAGGTACCAGTCACAAATCACATGAAGCTGTTGAGCCCAGCCTGGTCCCTGATGGTGGTCACCTCCGTGACAGACCCCACTGCTCCATGACCATGGGGGATGTGGGAGCAACAGGAAGAAAAATGAGAGCCCATCGAGAGAGATTTATGGGGCTGGGAGGAAAACGCCTGCGGTCACAGCCTGGCCCCAGCACTTACAGCCACTTTCTGAACTGCTGAAACTCAGGACATTTGCAAAGAGGAAAAGAAAAGGAAAAGAACAGAAAATTAAGCAAATTAGTTTATTCAGATTTGGGATTCAGCTTCACCTTCATTGTGACAGCATGCATCAAAACAGATTTATTTTAGATAACTGTGGCTGCAAATGATGCATTTCTTGATCTGGCAGGGAAGGGTTTAAAAGTCTTCCCGTAAAAATGAGGCCAGTTGATCTGTGCCTTGGCTGTTTATTACACAAAATCAAAGTGGGTATAAAATGCTACTAAATCAAAATGGCAACATTCACTACCAGCTGCAAAGTGCCTCTTCTCAGTGCCCTGATGCTCACACCTGCGCTGAAGTTTATTTTCTACTGGGTGGCCCAAAATGGGGTGCAGATGTGGTCTAGTGGTGACCAAGAGAGGGATAAGTTCTTCCTTTGATTTGCTCCTGTTCCTGTGGTCGCAGCAGGGACTCCCAGCCAAGGCTGTTACAGGGTTTTTTCGGGTCAGTAATAAAGACATTAAAGGGGGCAGGATGGGCCCATCCATCCCCTGTCCATCCTCCCCTGTGTGATGGGGTTCCACTGGCACTCACCTGCTCACTGGCTGCAAA